>JANHGN010005939.1:0-10105 GCA_024605025.1 Megaceryle maxima | reverse complement strand
TGGGGGAGAGGGGGGCGGGAAAAGAGAGAGAGAGAATAGCAACAGAACTAATGCTTCTCTTTTTTTTTTTTTTTTTTTCTCTCCACATTTCAACATCTTCACTACATATCCAAAGTGAAGTGTAATAAAACCCAGTAGAAATTCAATATCCCATTGGACTAACTTCTCATATGTTTCAAATTAAGACAGTTGAAAGCAGCAGCTTTTATAGGCAGTGCCCATGAACTCTCATCATTAATTGCTATTGGATTATTTTCCTAATGATAACCAGATTAAAAAAAAGAAAAGATAACTAGATCTTATTTCCTTCCTCAAAACATCCCTTCCCTTTGTTCACCACACTTTTTTCCCATACATAGATGATGGGTCAGTTGTTATAGTGATACTCAGTAAATGAAAGAGAAGGTTCAATTCCCCTCCCTGCTCGTATGACCTTGAGCCACCCAACATCATCACTGCTCTGTTGCCACCTTCCAGCAGTATTGAATTAATTTAAGAGGTGTGACAGTGCAGGACTGTGGGGTCAGGAAGTAGCTGGCATACTGGACTGCATGGGTCTCGCATGACTGCTGTCCTGGGCTGCTACATTATGGCCAAAGGACAGTGTGAGGAAACATGTAATTTTAACTTCTTCCTTTTAGAACTGTTTTATCAAGAATTAACTTCTGGTGGAAAACAAAACAAAACAAAAACAAAAAACCAAACCCAAACAAAAACCAAACAAAAGCAAACAAACAAAAAACCCCCCACAAAAGCAACAACGGAAAAACCCCACAAAACAAACAAACAAACAATCCAAAACCCACAAACAAAACACACACAGACCCAAACAAACAAAAACAAACAAACAAACAAACAAACCAACAAACAAGGACTCTTTTCTAAGAGTCTGTGAGAAGCTGGGCTGTCATAGCCCATTTTTATCTCCAAATCAAATAAAGCTATAGAGAGAAAGTGATGGGGGGAAATTACAAACTCCCTCTCCTCCTTGAAACTAGCAACACTGGGGCTAAGGTCAGATACCACACTGGTTTTGATTAAGTGCTCTGCCTGATGAGGTTATCTGAAGCACTGGGGTGAAAGGGAGGCATTTTCAGGTGCCTCTTTTGAAAAATCAGATAAACTGTGTCATATTAAACTTCACCCAGAACATGGAATAAAAAGACTGAAGAGAAAGGCAACAATTAAAGTCAGAATTGAATAGACTGAACTTTAAAAACCAATACTATGGAACAGATACTATCAATCCTGCATTTCTCTCAAAATTCTAATTCTTAAAAAAACCCTCAGAGAATAATTCAAGAAAAACAATGGAGATTGTTTTTCAGAGAATTCCACTAATCGTAACTGAGACTTTTTATTGCTAGGGAGGAATGAAAAAGAAAAAAAAAAAAAAGGTAACTATCTTACTACCTCATATTACCTCACTTATTCTCCAGAAAGAATTAAGGTTATGGAATATTTCAATACTGAAGCTTTTACTCAACATGAGAAAAAAATAAATAAAAAAAAAAATCTGGATTTCAAATTCATTATTTAAACTTTATCCAAATGCTTTACAGATAAACACCAAGAATACCAGTAATCCAGGATGACCACTAATGAAATTGCTGGTCTTAAAAGTTTTCTGAAATCTTTCCAGACAGATGACATCATGGCAAACATTTGCTCAGTAGGTATGTAAGCCAATTGATAATAAACTGAGGTCTTTTTAAGATGATAATTCAGAATACATGTGCTTAACATTACCTTAGCCAAAGGATGATAAAAGATCATACGGAGTAACAGACACATGCAAACAAAAAATGGAAGAACTACGACTGTGAATTCATATGGAAGATGTTTCATGTTATTCACAAATCACACAAATCTAATTTGAAGTCTTCCACACTACTGATAAAAAAAAAAAAAAAATCTAATAATTGCAAATAGTTGCATTTTGCATTTTTTAAAATTAAAGCTGACAGCCTAGAATGACAAGTATTGAAACAGACTCTGTATCTCAAAACTTTCCTTTCCCACTTTCCTGGTACTTTGCAGATTCCTGCTCTTTAGTGTTTCAGCTCAGAGACATTCAAAAGTGTCAATCACAGCAATTATCAGGAAAACACAAATCAAAACAAAAATCAGAGGGAAAAGTATAAAATAGAGTAAGCATGTCAAATTTACACTCTCTCTCCTAGAAATGACATGCCCATTTCACAAAAAACTCCCAGATTTTCTGTTGGTGCACTACCATATGACCTGTGTTCATCTTTTCGTAACTGACATCACAGCACAAATATTCATAGCCTTGCAAATGTGGCAACAAGGTGGAAAAAGCCTCAAGATAGTGACACGAAACATTTTAGCCAACTCAAACTCCTATTATATTCCTCATTTAACAACACTTGTCGTACAATTGAAAATTATTTAGTTTTCAATAAGGAAATTTTAAATACAGATTTTCCCCCCCCTCCCCCCCCAAGTACATCAACTTCTAAATCAGATAACTTAATTACATAAATAACTTAATTACATAAATAACTTAATTCTGTCAATAATTTAATACTGTAAATGTATTGCAAATCTTATGGAGCATGTTTTCAGAAATTTTTTACCATGACATTCCTTACTTTAATGTATAACTAGACTTTATTATAGGCAGAAAACCTCTCAGTCTTGGCTGGCAAAGTAGACTGAGATAAAGGCAAAAGTCTATAGTATTCTCCTGTATAAACTTAAGGACAATGGTTGTTTTATTGCAAACTTAGTCTTACTAAAAATGCTTTCATTTTATTAGGCCAAAGATCACTAATTTCATCTCCAAATCAAGTCTTAAAAGAATTCTTTTTCTAAAGATGTTCCAAAGGGCAAAGATTAGAAACTTGATACACTCAACATACCAAAAGCTCAACCCATCTACATGATGCATCATAGCTAGAAAGTCTACTTAAGTTTATGAACAAAAAAACATGACCTAAATCACCAAGCACAAAGTGAATGTTAAAACTAATTTTTGTTTAAGTTTTAATATTTGTGGAGAATGATAAATAATAGCCATCTGAGTATAGTCTATGTTCCTTGTTTTCATTTGTCAAACCAAATCCAACAGTACACAAAACATACTCATAGCCATGGCAGTTCATTAGATATCAGTTATGTCACACATATCATTTATTCCTCTCAAGCATAGTTTTAGTAGTTACAATTGAAGGAAGTGTTAGAGCCAGAAAACAAATGCTTTACACTACGTAGATTCATATTCAGATGGTACTAGACTCCAATGATTTGGAATTCAGGGTATTTTATAGCTAATAGAATTAAAGTTTAGAAATACAGAACATTTATTTTCATGGTACCAGATCTCTCTCTCTCTCAGCATAAAATACATATGTCGGGACATGTATCTTCCACTCCCAGACTGATGAGATAAATCAAGTCAACGACAAAAGTCATATAGAAACAAAAAGACATTATTTATTAGAAGTAATTTAATAAAATGTCCACAGGTAACCCAAAACCCGCAGTTAAGATGTATGTAGAGGTTTATGGTTTTTGTTGTATTTTCTGAAGAAGAAACTCTATTTGTAAGTTTAGATTTGGCTGTCCTCTTTTTGTCTTCTTACTCAGTATTTTATAAGCTTCCATTTTCTTTTGCTTGTACAACTTTTGAGCTGCTTCTCTTTGTTGTTTTCTTTTTTCTGCTTCCTGAAATTAAACAAATAGTTATGATTATGAAATAATTAAGTACTTTCTATAACTATGAAGTTATATAAAAGCAACAAAATTTCTTGTAAATGTACCAGCAATTAGGTATTGTACTGACAGAAGAAACACCATTACTATTAAAAGCTAATTCGGGACACTCTCAGAACATTCCACAAACAAAACGCATTATATTGCCTAAAGCTTCAAGAGCCAAGATTTCTTTAGTAGAACAACCTATTATAAGATTTATCACTAAAATGTGTACTACTTCCTTTTTGCAAAATGAGCTCCTTGACTTTTCTCATTAAGTCACAAAGTGTCAACAATTTCCTGTGTTCCTGTCTTGAGCGCAAGAGTCTGCTTCAGCAGCCCTCACATAAATGTCTTGCCAGCCTGGGTGTGATAAGATACTGGTCACATCTGCATAGGACTGGCAGAAGGGGTATGGGACATACCTGGATCTGGAAGTTGGGCAGGTTTGTGATACTAGGACAGTGCCATAAGCAGCAGTACCTAGGGCAACTTAAGACCAAACTATTCATGACCTACCACCTTTGAAGCGACACAGGCTTCTGTCTTTACTCAAGAGAGAACAAAAAACCCAAAACCTAACCAAATTTTCAACTGTACAAACTTTCTGTATCAAGGGGACAGCACATACAACCAAAACACTAACAGAGACACTTACACTATGTGAATAATCATCATGAAGGTACATTCAGCTTTTATTGAACAATAAACACACACCCTCTTCTCCTGTGTTGCAATTTTAATAAGCAATTTGGGCAAACATCCACAACAAACAAGCTAACTAGCTTGCTCCACTTGTGTATTTTAGTAGGACATGATATGACATTACAAATTTGACTGAAGGACTGCTTCAGTTTATTTAGATCATTTCTTCTCATAAAGCTTACTCTTTGAAATGCAGTGCCATGCTGACCACAAGGTCAGATGTTGCTGCAGAATGCCCAAGCAGGTGATAATTTATCAGTTTAGCTTTTGTTTCCCATAGCATGGATAGCTTCTGTGATGTATAAAAATTAGTAAGAATGTTCTGTGATGTAGAATATAAAAATTAACCAGATATAACTCCAGAAAATATTTCTAAATAGACATCTAAGAGCTTTGGGAGGAAATAAACACCTGCAAAGATAAAATCTCTCTATTCAGAATGCTAGTGTAACAGTGATTAACGTTATTCATCAATTTAAAGCTACCAACCAAATGCTTACTCAAAGCAAGAACATCTGTCTTACTTAGGCAGTTGTTACTTTTGTTATTTTTTCTGATCTCTACAAAATCCTTTTTTTTTGTATAGTGTGGAAGCAAAAATTCTGCTTTTAAGCTTATTTCTTTTACCAAAATAAAACCCAGCAATTCATGTTTTGCCAACATATGTGAAGGTAAAGTATGTGATCATTGTACCAGTATTCCACATAAATGATTACTGTTATTGTGGCACTTAGCTACCGTTTAGTTTTCTTACTTGTTTTGATTTGTTTTTTGTTTGTTTTTTTTTTTTCTTTCAAATACCTTGAATAAGACCAAAAAAGCTAACATCTCTCCTCACATAACTCTTTTGTGTTGCTCAAAGACAATTACTTGCAGTCTTGATGGGTTTTTGTTTGTTACTGAAATTTAGTTTGTCGACATCAAGTTACACAACCTCTGCAAACATTACAACTGTGCGCGTCATTTGACAGTGCAACAAACAATGTACTGGGAGAGAAGAAAACTTGATAAATAACGATGTCTGAATCGAATAACTCAACTGAGATATTAAATTAGAACAAGAGAAATACTTACTAAAGCTTCTGGCTGTGAATACTATTATATTTAATTGTTTCACTCTTGCTCAAAGCACATAAAAAGGTAAAATGAAGACTGCATTACAGTAACGCTGTAAGAAATCAGATGGCTATTTCATTCTTCATCACAAGATGATGGTATTGTTATTACTTACAATACTTAAGAAGTCTAGTATAATACACTTGCATATGCAGATCAAGCTTTTAAGTTTTTCTTGGTGTATCAACTGACATCACAAAATCCCACTAATGGCAAATGCAAGACAAAAATAGTAAAACCAAAGAGAATAACTTTGAACACCTGCATGCCTGAGCATTGCTATCACGTTGAAAAAGACTGAAATACCAGTGCCTGTGTTTTTTCCCTATTTGGAGAGGTCCTCTTGATCTTATTTGGATCCAGATGTAAGACTTGATAGGTAGAAATGGTATTAATCTAGTCTTTGTCTGCAATCATGAAAAGATTTCTGTTTAATATTTACCTCTGTCTTTCTAGCACGTTCAGCCTTTATTTTCTCATACTCTTCTTTTGCCTTCTGATTGGCCGTTTTCTTCTTAAACTTCCTTTCAGTCATAACTGACCTGTAGGAAAAAGTACATGTCCTTCAGACATGGACTATCACAAAGCAGACATAACCATATGTCCTAGAAGCACTGCCAAATGAGACCATAGTCTTCCACTGTTTTTTGCATATTTGGGGAAGTTAATTTGAAAGAGATTTCAGAAGGCTCATCCTTCTACACTGAACGGATACCTATGTGCACTGATCTTACATGATACCCAGCATTGTCACATGTTGTTTAACAAGCAGCTTGCGTGAAAGCACAGCAAACAAAACTCCTCCAGTGCTGAGTGTACCAATGACAGGACTGCTCACAACTTTTAGTAACACATATAACTTATCTGCTGGATCTTCACGTGAGTGATGTTTCATGAAGTTTAAAAAGTAACTAAAAGAGATTTATTTCCCCCCCCCCCACCATATAAGCTCTTCAGCAATAGAAAAACTGAATGCTCTAGCTTAGAGATGCATTATCTCCTTCCAGTTCTGACATATGGATACAACTGCAGAGATATGAGGACAGCCAGCTGTTAGCAGACTGCCTGCCAGAAATGTCAGGCTGACATGGCAAGGTGAAAAAGTACAGTAGTAGCAATGCCTTCCTAAAAGTTTCTTCTTGAAGCAGATAGCACATTGTCCTTAACTTTATGAATTTAACTGAAATAATGTTCTTTCCCAATTTCAATATAAAACTGCCCAGGTTATCTTTCACCAAAGAAAACAGTACAATAAAAACAGTGCCACTCACCTAACATTTATTGTCACACTACTTTGAGTGGATTTTCCTGGTTCCTATTTAGTCTAAACAATTTTTTTTATGATTTATAATAAAGTAATTTCATTAACACTGTGGTAGCAAAGACACTTAACACTTGAAAAATATAAGTCTTGCTAGTTATTTAATAACAGTTCACAAAATAAGTTTTTGATCACTCCACTACTCACACTACAAAAAGTTGGAAGCTAGTCATCATCATCTAGGAGATTTCAGATAGGCAATCAAAAAAGAAAGAGAAGTTACCTGGTCATACTTTTAATTTAGAAATACAACTCTTCTGGTGGAAACAAAAACTTTGCTTTATTCTCATCTCCATCTTGTGGCAATGCTCTGTAATGACACCTCATCGTCTCAAGCACCTAACTACTTAAACTGCAATACATGCTAAAAACAGAATTACCTAAGTAAAGTCTGATTTTACATTCCCACAGAACACTGAAGTCTGTCTAGAGACTCTATGCATCACACCTCCTCACAGATTAGCAGTGACTCTTTTCAGAATTTTTAATTCTGATTTACAATCACAATGAAAATAGTTCAAGCAAAATTTAAAAACTCTCTAGTTTAAAGAAAAACATCAGTCCTATTTCAGACATCCCCATGAATTAGATGCCTATTCCATACAAAACTCTACCTTTATACCACTGCTAGGCTTAGATCTTCCAGCCTTTCCTGCCTATTCTGGGCATTCTTCCCAGGAAAGTTTAGATGTAGATACAACTTGGGATTCAAAGACTTAAGACACTCCTTGTACTAAGGACAACAGTGCATTATTCCTATCACCGTACTTGAATGATACTTAAAACCACTGCCATGACAGTGTTAGATCCAAGTGACAAGGCTTTTTATTTTACTGACATACCTAACCAAAATTTCAGAGGGCATTACTGTCATGTAGGCAGAAAAACAGTTTAAAGTTGTCTGACATTTGTTAGATCACAAGTGAGAAATAAAATAACTGTGATAATATTTCTGTGGAATCAAACCCTAAACACCATCAATTTTGCTTTCTGATACTGATGCAAACACAATGGAGGTGTATGTTTAAATTTGCTAACCATCAGGAAAAACATTAAAACCCTAATGGCATTTTTTTTTAGTAAATCAAATCACCAGACTGAAATTCATATAAGCATAAGATCTAAAAAATTTCTTTAGTGATGGAAACAGTTCCTTGTTCTTAGATATTTAAAAAACTTACTCTACTGGTTTATTAAGTTTTTCTTCTGATGAAACAGAATTATCTGGAGCCTTGTGTCGTTTCTTAAGCATTTCTTCTTCAGCTAGGTAAAGATGTTTCAAGTGCTCTGGATAAATATCGGTAAACTGATCATCCTGTTGTGAAGGGACCTTTCTTCTCTTTTTCAACAATTTCCTGTATTGTCTTTCAATCTGTTGTTTTCTCCGAAATGCAAATCCTCGTCCTGAAAACATAAGAAAAAGGGAGCTAAACACACATGCACTGAAGTAATAACAATTCAATTGTTGCCAAGACCATTTCAATCCATTTTATTTCCAAAATAGAAAAAGCCTTGACTTGTACTAATTTTAATATGGACCAAGCTAAAATTCAAGGAAAAAACAGTCATGAAGCTGTTCCCTACTGTAGTATTGCAGCTTGTACAGATTTACTGAAAATTATCACTAACCCTGCCATTGCAAATACACTAGTTAACACAAGCTCAATATTATATGCTTTTCTGAATGCATTTTGAATCCAGTGAGATGTATTGACATTTAATTTCTCCCCTACTTTTGACAGCTTCATAAGCAACATTGTAATAGATTCCAACATAGATTCCTAATGATAGTCTCAGGAAGACAATGGCAATAGTAATACTGTCTGCTTAAGTACTCTGTGGATGCAATGTCATGGGAAAAAAGTTACTAAATCACTGTATTACACTATATTAATAATGCATTTTCTCTTTTATACAAATAGCACTTTTATTGCTATTACTTACTTTCTACCCCTCTCCAAGAATAGCTTTTCTACAGCTACAAAAGTGTAATACATCACAGAACGAATTAGCCTTTAATAAACACCACATAATGGTTGCTTCATTCTCATTATACAGCCACCTATCATTCTTAAGCTAAACCTGGGTTTTTTTCCTAATATGTTAGTGTGTTATTCTTTCATTGCATTAAGTCTTACGAGCTATTTACTTTTATAGCATTCAGTAACAAAATAAAATAATTTGTAAAGGCAGCAAGTCCCAATCAGTCCAAACTTTTCCTCTGATTCTTTCTTCAAAGTTGAAATTTCATAAAAGTGCTGCAAAAGCCGATGCTCTTGTCCCTATCAGTTCATTTTTATGTTTGCAACTACCTGTCAACAGACTGAAGTAATTTCCAAATATGTTTCTATTTTAAACATACAGCTTCACAGAAAACTGAAAGTGAGTCCTAGAATAAAGAATCGTCACTGCCGGGCACCAACAAACTCTGCAACCCCGAGGTCCGGGAGCTCCGGCTCACACAGACCGTCCCCAAACAACCTTACAGCCACCGGCCCGGAGCCTCCACAGAGCCGGCCTCACCACCGCCGAACAACAATCGCTCAACTACCCTGTGGCAGCAGGCGAGAACGGGTCTCCGGGCTTCGTGACGCGTAACCCTCACTAAGGCATGCAGGCCTGGCCTGGCCTGGCCGGGCCCCAGGGACCGAGCCAGTTCGGAGGCACAGAGGGAGGCAACGGGCCGCGGCCAGCGGGGCCGCGCCGGGCAGGGCCGGGCCTTCGCCGTTTCCCCTACCACGACACCACCTCCAGCCCTCCGAGGGCCAGTCGCGGCTTTGTCACCCCAGACTCACCCTCCTGGACGCTGCCTATGACGTTGCGCAGCAAGACCGGCCTCCACTGCCGCTTTCGGCGGACACCCTGCGCCACCGCACCCGCACTTTCCGCCGCTAGTCGCGACCCAACTCGCCGCACCGCCGCCATCACTCCCCCGGCCTCGCGCAAAGAGATGACGTCACCGAGCTGCGCCACCGCCCCTCGGCGCCCCATTCACGCGCCTCCGTAGGCGGTGGCGGCGCCCCGGCGAAGCCGCGCCATGTCGCGGCCTCCCGGCGCGCTCCCGCCCCAGCTGCCGCCGGCGGCGGCGGCGGTGGCGCTGCGGCGCGTGGAGCGGTTCCTGGCGCGCGCGCTGCCGCTGTGTCGCGCCCACACGGTAGAGTTCTACACGGGCGGGCTCTGGGAGCGGTTGCTGGAGCCGCGACCCAGCGCCGTGCTCCGCGCGCTGCGGCGCCCCCTGGCGGA
>JANHGN010005938.1:45697-71877 GCA_024605025.1 Megaceryle maxima | reverse complement strand
ATGTGCCTAGAGATGACCTCCAGAATGAGCCTCTCCATTGTTTTTCCAGGGATGGAGGTGAGGCTGACTGGCCTATAATTTTCTGGAATCTCCTTCCTGACCTTTTTGAAGACTGGAGTGACAGTGGCTTTCCTCCAGTCCTCTGGCACCTCTCCCGTTTGCCATGATTTTGCAAAAATGATGGAGGGTTGTAGGGTGACAACATCAGCACTCTTGGGTGCATCTCATCAGGTCCCATGGACTTATGTACATTCAACTTATGTAAGACACCTCAGATAAGATACCTCATCCCAACCTGGGTAAGCCATCAGCTTTGATAAAAACAAATCTTCACTGATGTTGAGTGGAATTTACACAGTTTGGATCCAGACTCAGATTTGGAAGCTTCTCTTCTACTTAGAAATGTAATAGTGCTTTGGTCAAGCACAAAGCATTGATGTGATGCAATAGACATGAAAGTCAGATATGATCTAACTACAAACACTCCCACTTCTTCTCCAAGCTCTGGTGAATTCGGATACTAGTTTTACTTCCCCTTGTTCCCCATTTCTGAATGTTAAAATGTCTTGTCCTCTAAGGCATTTCTGCACAGATGGAAATAAAATATGCTGAGTCAGATGTAGAGTTAGTCTTCTAGGGAATGATGTGCTAATTCTACAATATGCTATAGCTCAAGCACTAAAACAAGATTAACTTCTAATATCCACTGATTTTAAAAAGAGAACAGGACCAGACCTTATATTGCACAAAACAAACTGGATACCAGACAGCAAGTGTCTTTCTCTTCTTTAACGTGCTGCCTCTAGCTTTCCAGGAAATCTTCCCTAATGGCACTGCTGTGGGAAAAGAATTGCATAGTTTATTCAGTCACTGACATAGTTTAGTCGTAGTTTAGTCACTGACACCACACTCCCAAGAACAGTGGGGCACATCCCTTACCTTCCTAATTTCTTGCAGTATTTTCAGCAACTAAGCACTGCGTCACAAAGAAATGTAGGCAAATCTCAGGAAGAGTCAAGATTTAGATCTTGCATGCAACAATGTGCTTCTGTCCAAAACAGCATGTGCATAATCCTAGCCTAGCAGCTTCGTGAGATCTCATTACTAGAAACAATGTTGAGGCAAATTTAGGTTAAACATAATACGCAAAAAGTGAATATGAGGATGTCAACCTTTGAAATTAGCTTGCTTTCTATGTGAAGAGGGAGAAATTCAGTGAGTGCTGGTAGAACTGCCTCTTGGTTGAATTACTAACATATGATGTAATGGACCTTGGCTCTCCCTTCCAGCTTGAAAGTGGTTCAGACTGCCATTCCTGCCTGCAAGTAGTCAGCAGAGGCACCACACAGACATCCATGAGCTCATACCCAGGGAGAGGATGTGGCTGAGGTCAGGGCAATGTTAAGGACACCACTGCAGTGTCTCCTTGTTAATCATGGTAAATCGGCAGTGTTGATCAGAGCTGTGGAACAGCAATCAGGTCCAGATTATTAATTCAGATAAAGTGCAATCCCATCTACTTCTTCCCAGCTTTCTCTTCCCAAGCAATTAGAAAATATTAGGTAAATACCAGAAGTCTAAACTTTAGCTGAAAGACCTGTCTAACAGACACTTTTTAAGACAGGGGCCCGTATCACCTTGGCCAGGGGCCTTCTGTAATATTTCCCGTTTATTCACATGAATCTTCCAGGGGCCTGTAGCTAAATCCAGAATTCAGGGAGAGTTTTTCCCTGTGTTTATGTGAGGACAACACTTCACACTTGAGTAACTAAGTGATCAGGAAGTGCATTCCTTTCAAGTTTTGTTTAGCACTAGTTTGACAGCTTTCCGTATGCTTCTTCCCCATTATGAAAGCTGTACAGGACCAGTGTAAATCTACCTCGATGCTACTTTTAAAACTAGCTTTAGGGTTCAGTTGTCCACAGGTTGAGCAGTCTGCCTTGGTGCAGAATATGCTGCAGTTAGAGCTGTTAGTGCTCGTTGCTATACCACTGCCTGCTAGAACAGGAGGGAGCACAAAATAGCCAAAGAGAGTAAGGACTACAAGGTTTTTTTTATCCCAGATTTGAACTGCTGAGTTAGAGGTGAAAGGTTCCATATGTTAGTACTAATCCCTCTCATCACTTGTCCCCTTTGACAAAACGTTCCAATAAGCTATTTTTCATGGTGTTTCTGAAATCAGCTGGATGGACCCCACGTGTATTGAATGCAGCATAGTTAAGCAGAAAACCTTCATCAGCTTGGCCTTTGACAAAGTTAACAGTGCTGAGAAGTCTATTCTGGAGTTAGTCTCTTCAGACAAGAAAGATAATACACTTTCAGAAACTAGAAGCTCTGAATGAACAAATGAAAGAGAAGCAAGCCACTGAGGCTGGATAACAGACACACTAGAAATCCTAAGTGTCCAAAGAACATAATGGATGGACTGCAAATGAAAAAATGGGCTTCTCTAAGGCATGACAATTTCTGTGATTGTTGATGTCCTGGTTTGTGTGAGAACAGAGCTGGTTTTGTTCAGTGATTTTACTTTTCAGCTCAGTTCTTCTAACTAACTGCACCTTCTGAAGTCAGCAGCCTGTTTTCAGAGGCAGTGTCTGCTGCTGGCAGTGATAACACCCCATGGTTAGAGTTACTACCAAGGATTGGTGTGCAGACCAAGGCCACTGCTGGATCTTGTGTATCACACTGGAGGGTGCAGAAAGTGAAAGGCCAGACCTGCAGGGAGGGGCGGACAGGGCAGGTGACCCCAAACTGACCAACGAGGTATTCCAGTCCATATACGTCATATTGGGTATAAAGCAG
This sequence comes from Megaceryle maxima, assembly GCA_024605025.1. Lineage (NCBI taxonomy): Eukaryota > Metazoa > Chordata > Aves > Coraciiformes > Cerylidae > Megaceryle > Megaceryle maxima. Next base: position 69,075 of record JANHGN010005938.1, on the reverse strand, counting down.
AGGGGATTTTGAGGGTCTCTCTCTCTCTCTCGCTTGCTCTCTCTCTTGTTCTTTTGCTCTCTCACTCTCTCTTTGGGGGCTCCTGGGCTCTTCTTCCCTCTTGGACCGTTTTGTCAGTTTTGCTTGGCTTTGCTCAGGTCCTCTTTTGGTTCCTTCCTCGGAGCATCCAAGGAGGACAATGTTCTACCATTGACCCCTGTCGGTGTGCTCCTGAATCCAGTATCAGAATCCAGCTCCTGAACACAGCTCCCATCTGCTGCGGGACCCAGTCTGGGAATCCCCTGGTGCCTGCTCCACAGCATCAGTGGTGATGGTGATGTGATTACCATCAGGGGGGTTGGGTTTGATACTGGTCTTGTATATATTTGTCTATATTCCATTATTATTATTATTATTTTCTTTCATTAAAGCTGTTACAGTTTCCTCTTCTAATCGCTAAGTCTGTCTCCCTTATTCCCTTTTGCTCCCTCCCTGGGGAAGGAGGGGAGTTAACAGAGAGTGTTTGTTGCAGGTCTAAGGGGCCGCCGACCTTAAACCATGACAGTTGACTAGAATATAATATTGCATTACCATCTTATTTCCTAAGATATAAAAAAGAGTGCTTATTACATCAGAATGAAAAATAATACATTGAACATTAAAGAAACATATGAATCAACAACACATGCTTGCCTGTAATAGTCTATTCACCTCCAAAAGAGCCACAAAGGATGTTCCAGAGTTAACGAATGTGATTAGGGGCAGAAGGTTTCCATATGGAGAAAGACAGAGGCTATTAAGGTCAGAATGAAGATGCTGAAGAAAAATCAGGAAATGATCCAAAAATATTGCACCATTACTCATACTGGATCACTGCCATAAAGGCTGTGTAGATCTGTAGCATTGGCTTTGTGTACCATGGACCTGATCCTATTGATGTCACATATGTGCAGTGATTTTGAGGAATGTTAAAGTGGGGGGAAATTTGGCCCAGATTAACATCAAACTGAAAAGGTAAGTAGTATTCTGAAAAGGTAAATTTTAGTTCACATCTGGGAGACGAGAAAAGAACTTAGGCAGACACTGAGGCAGTTGCTGAGGCCAGGAATTTGGTGGCATGCAGGAAGGAATTAGAAATTTCACAAGGGAAAAAAAACCCACACAGGGCAGAGGATGTGATTGACAGAAATTGCTTATGAAGTATATTGTGCTGGGCATAATTGGTTTGTCACCAGTGGAGGAAAAGGTGGAGGGACATAATTTCAATCAGTATCCAGTTATTTAGTACTTACTGCTGAGACCATAGCAGCCTTCCTGAAGCAGTTAATACAGGTTATAAATGGATACAAAATATCACAATAGATTTAACTAATCCCATGTGGCAATTAATTTTTTTTTTAATAAAAATAGCTTAAAGAAGAGCAAATGAAGTATAAAAGACATGAGAGAAACGAGTGGGCTTCCTATGATTTCATGGGTTATTTTTCAAGAATTAAGATAAGCTAAAATGTAAGACATTATGATAATTGTTGAAAGGAGATAAGTTAAAAATCTGTGCTGAGTTACACTCGGTGTGTATTGTTTTATTGTTTTCTTCTTGTTGCTTTCTCTTGTGGTACAGGTATGACTGAATGGAAAATAAAACCATCCAGTGAAACTTGCATCTTGTCACACTTCTCAGTAAATGTTTTACAAACTTTACCAGTAAACCAAAAAGGAAGAGTCATTGCAAGATGCATTTTATGAGAGAAAATAAAGTGTCTCTTGGAACAGTACACTGGCAGCAGTGGAACAGATTCAGCTGTAGTTCAAATGAGAATACTTATTGTAAAATAAAATGTTGTTCTAGCACCCAAACACAGCTGAAAGGAACTGTACACTGAATAATTGCCAGACAGCCTGCATAACCCTATCTATAGCAACAGCCCTGAATATTGTGGCCCAAATTCATTTGTTATACATGTGCAATGATTTTTAGGGCTTTAAACTGGGGAGATTTGGCCCAAAACAAGATAAAACTGATGACGTGATCATTTTGCCTCCTTCTTCACAAAACAAATTTGCTCACTGCAAAGCAGCTGCCTTTCAAATGCCTACACAGCTTAGGAGACCATACAGTAGTGTAATTCCTCGCCAGTGAAGTCAGGCTGTAACCATGGCAGCTGAGAGTAAACCTCCATTGGATGAAAAGGTCCAGGCTGATCAAGCAGATTCTTGTAGAAGTACATATGTGCCTGTGTCTGTGTATATAGAAAGTAAGAAAGTGTATGGCTTAGGGTAGGAGTGAGGGAGAGCAGAATAGCTCACCAAAACCTTTACCACAGACACTCTGGATAAGCTGCCAGCTGCATCCCAGCACTGCAAGTGCCCTGAAGGACACTGCTGAAGATAGGCTGGAGGGGGGGTCACAGGACAAGGAGGCAGACAGGATTGGAAGGGATAATCTATTAAAGGAACTTTACTCAGTGCAGGCCTGTTCTGGCATAATACAGTGATGTTGTCCCTCAGGGAGAAAAACTCTAATGCCAGCTTGACCTTGGTCTAAACATTACATTCATTGCACAGAGGAGAGCTCAGAAGACAGCTCTTTATCAATAGTGACTGGATTAACTGGGGCCCAGGAGCTGGCAGTGCACACAGCTGTAGAGATGGGGAAAGGAACAATCTCCCTTTAATCATTCTAAGCCTGGCATTAGGTCAAGCTTTTCTTCATCCTTTTCCAGGGAAACTGGAGCCTTCGTTTCTTCCTTTCATTAAAATAAATGAATGTATGATTGATGATCCTGGAGCCTGAGATCTCCCACGTGTCAAAGATTAGCTATAGCAGTGGCTACTGCCAACACAACACATGCTGATGTGTCGCAACCCTAATCTCCAGGCTCCTTTCTAAGGGCAAGAAGCCCATTTCCATGGCCTAGTCAATCACTGGCCTCTTTACTGCTGTGAAGACACAAGTACAGTTGAGGTGTTGTAAAGAGGGGTCTTTACCTACTAGGAATCAAGCTGTGGCCCACCTGCTCATCCCAGTGATGCTGCTGAGTGACTCAGGAGCAGTGGCACAGTGATTTACACAATGGCAGGTGCAATCAAACACAGGCAAAATTGAGGTCAAAATCAACTGAATAATTGAAATCCTTCCTGTTACCACCTAGGCACACTGGTATACTTTGAGAATGGGCAGTTCCTCCAGAGATTAAGTCCTGAATTCAGTGCTGAACTGAATATGAACAGAAAGCCATTTTGAGCTGATATTTTTTCATCTCAGACCACACAAGAACCATTATTATGATGATTTTGCTGAAGCTGAAGCTGAGCCAGATGAGCAAACATTGTTTTTTCTGGTTCAGAATAACAGATCAGGATTTGACATCTTCACCAGGGACCTTCCTACATAGGAACAGCTTGTTTCTAGCAGGGCCTGAACCCTACAACTTAAACCATTCATCAGCCTTCCCATCTGTCCCAGAATATACACCTTGCCCAAATGTGTGCTGTGATGCTGCAGACATCTGCTGCAGGCTGTTTACCACAGCAACTATTTCACCTGCCTAAACTGATGCTCCTCATCAGAGAAACTTGCCAATTTTTTTATTCCTATTTGAAATGTCCCATGAGACTGCTGAGACCCCTCTGTGTCTGCTCTTTCCAACCCAAGCACCTGGACACACCCTTGAGTGCAGGTTAGATCCCAGATGCACATGTATGTGTTCATGCATTGTACAGGCACAGGTTAATCAGGGAAGGCAAAGAAGCCTCTAGTCCTGTGCCACTGGTGAGTTTGATTTTCCCTTCCCAAATATTGTAACCACCCACTGTCATGCTGTAGCCTCACTCATTTTTTTCTGCTCAACAAGGCAGACTTAGGGAGGTAGAGTGAAACAGTCACACGGTAGTGCTAGAAATCTAAATAGTACTGCAGCTCTAGGAGAGAAGCAGATCAACAAATTCTTCCCTACCCTGAGGCTCAGCATATAAATCCATCCTCACTGCATCATCATACTATTTTGCCACATGATATGTCATCCTCATCCTGAAGTCCAGAGCTACCCCAGTGTGGCCACACACCTTCCTGAGCTTGACTTCATCCATCCACATAGACTTAACTTCTGACAATGAAGTGGACAGTCTGAAAAATAGAGGAAAATGGTAAGCCACAAGATAGAATCCATCTAGGTGTCCCAAACCAGAATTATCTTTATATATTTATATCTTATTTTTTCAGACCTGTGCCTTCTGTTTGGCAGGAGATGCTGCAGTGATCAGTGACTGAAAGGTCACCAGAAAGCTTAGAGTTTTACATTGACATGAACAATAGCTCATAGGAGTTTTTAAGAGCTGAAAGTTCTGGAAATGAAATAACATATTAAATCTGAACAGCTTAGTCCCAGTTATATCTCCCAGTTAAGTACTTCTGAGATATTTCCTTCCTGTTCCCCTACAAGCACAGGTTTTCTTTTAAGAAATCTCTTTGGTTCAACTTTATTTTACAAGGAGAATGAAACAGGAGCACAAAGCTGGAGACTGTGTGTAACTGGAAAGATCAAACTATGAGATTTGTTTTGAAAGTTATTTGATACCTAATGAATTGCAAATTCAGTAGAGTACCAGCTAAAAACGACAAAGTTCTTTACCAGCAAGAGATGGGAAAGAACAATGACGAAATGAGTTAACAACGCAGATCTCCTGGAGAGAAGGCTTCTGGCACAGCAGGGCAATATAAGCAAGTATGCTATATATAGAACTGGTCCTTGGGTGAATACACAGATCTTAAAATGACCCCAAACAGAACCCCAGTTCAGACACACAGAGAAATACATAGGATGGCAGTATGGTTTGAAGCCTGGGCTGAGAGCCAGGAGTTTCCAGTTTCTCTTTTTCCCAGTTCAGTTTGTCTACTTATACCGACAGCCCCCAGCCTTTGTTGACACACAGGCAATGATACTGAGGAAGTCATGATCTGTAGGCAAATCGTGCACAGCTCTTTTTGTCAGCCAGCAGTGCCAGAGGCCCTGGGGATCCTTGTCTCAAACTGCGTGCTGTTTACAGCAGAGGCTGTGTCTTGCTTTGGGCAGATGCCCTCCAGTACAATTGGCCTTCAAAAGTGTGCAGCCGTTAAAACACTACTGCACTCCCCTGTAGTGTGCTCTCCTGTCCCATTCTGAAACAGGAGTGTACTCCCCAACAAGGATGAGCGTCAGAACTTAAAGTATTAACCTTTTAGACTGAAAAGGAGATAAGAGTTTTTTAATACCTCAGATATAGGCCTGTAGTTACAGACCTTTTTCTATGTTTATGGCCTAAAATCTCCCCTTAAATTCTGATGTACCATTTTGTTGTAAAAATATTACATGATTATATCTACACTAGATCACGGAGGATCAAGAGAAAATACATAGGAGTAATTTATGTATTCAATAGGTGTTCTAATACTGACCCAAAAAAATAGTTTACTTTTTTGGTGGGGAAAAAGGACTGAATTCCGTGTTTTAGTAGCAGTGAAGATGGTACTGGAGAGAGATTTATAATATGCCCCTTGGCAGTATGGTTGTTCCACAGAATAGAAATGCCTTTGGATTCAGGTCTGCACTTCATAAATTTGTGATTTACTTTGGAAAACAATCGTTAAAAATTATGATATGGTGACAAATTACAAATATTGGGCCAAATGCTTAGCTTCTAAGCAATTTTTCCCACAGTCTTCCTCTAGGCTTCATTAAGAAAAAGTTAAGGTGGTGCTCAGAACCTGCTATTTCATAATAAACAATACACAGGAGTAACAGACTACAAAAAGTCAGATTTTCTATCACACAATATACTTAAGCTTCAGGAATAATTGAAGTTGAGAGATGACATGCTTGCACTGGCTTATATATTTTTGTTTTCTGGATCCTGGATGTCAAGTTATTTGCTATGTCTCCTTGAAAGCCAAAAGAAGTTGGCTCCAATTTACATCTTTAAAGATCTCTTGCAATGTTTTTCATCTGATTTATTCCTCAACCTACAGAAAAGCTGAGTTTCAACAAAATTTAGTTTGTCATTTCTGAGACAGAAACACATAACTCTTGAGACAAGGACTAGGTGAATGCTATACTCTACATTTCTTGGGGACAGAGGAAGTATTTTTCCAAAATGGTTTGATACACTTTGCCTAAAAATTACTTAAAAAACAAAACAAAAATAAAAACACCACATTTTTCCTGCTTCCCCCCACTTTGGTAAAGTTAATTTCCACTCTATGAAAGATCTGTGCATACCCCTGCATAAGAGATAGCAATGCTGATGAAACAAAGATTGCTTCCTTTCTGTCTCTCCTGCATAAAGACATTACTTTGGATCTTTTCTGTCTTCTCAGCTGCAGAAAATTTGTAGGAAAATAATTATCTTTGAGATTTCCATTGGGTTCAAAAGTTTTCTAGGTGAAACTAGAAAACAGGGTTAGGAAAGATACCATACTAACTCAACTGAAAAAAAACCAACATGCCCTCCTTAAAAGGAGTAAGCTTCATATTAACAAAACATTATACCTGAGAGAATGTGTCTGAGGACATTAAAGTGAGTGAGGGTAGGTTAGAAGATTAACCACAGCACACAAGTATCTTAGACATTTTTTAAGCACAGGGAACAAGATGATGAGGGCCTCCAAGTCCATGTTCCCTGCTGTATTTCTATGATGTCTGAAATGGACAGGTGTACTGCTAATATTAAGCTCAAAATCAGCATTCTCCTTCAGAGACTTGTCTGATTCAGCTAAAGATTTTTTAAGATTAGCAATTTAGCTCTAAATAGTTCACCCAAGGCCAAAATTCACAGTGAAAGTCTCATCCTCAGTGCTGTAATTTTTTCATGTTTTCAAAATACAATTATTTCAATTTATTTCAGTGCAAATAAAGGCAATGAAATCTAAAGATGTGGTGATGCTTTCTTGCTTGACTCAAAACTAGCTTCACTTTTTAATTCCAATTAAAATATTTCAAGCCACTGGAATGTATCGTAGTCTGGTTCTTTTGTGCATTTGGGATTAAAAATAGCCAAGATACTTCACTTTTTAAATAGTCTTATATACTGTAGACCTAATTTTTTGCTCCTAATAAAAAGTTAATTAAAGTCTGCTGGACACAGTTGGAATTATTTCATAATGCAGAACAGCACGTGAAGCACAGCTCTACAACAAAAAATCCTCAGTTCTCTCTGTTCCTTTTTTTTTCTTCTTCATCTTTTTTCCTTTTGGCTTGGTTTACTTTAGCAAGGGAAATTTCATCATGTGAAATGTGCAACGGGATAAATTCTGCACTCAGTCCTCCCCATCCAACAACATTCATTTCAAAGAAGTGTCCCCATTCCACAGGGATGTTGCTTTCAGGCAAGCCAAACCTTCTGCTTTGGCACAATCATGCTAGAAGACTGGGTGATGAAGCCTAGAACTGCACTCTGATCTCATACAATTTGTTGCTTTGAGATGTTCAAGACAGCTGTCCTATGCTCTCAAAAAAAATGACTTGGCAAAGAAGGAGACATTTCATACCTCTGCCACCTCCCAGGCTGATTCTCTCCCACTGACCTAACTTAGAGAAGGACTCTCCATGCAGGGAGGTGCAGCCCAAAGTCCATTCAACTCATAGATGCTGTCAGATATGAAGTATGCAGGACATCATTTGCAACCTATATGAGGGTGGATAGCAAGATAGCACCAAGTTTCACTGAGCGCACCAAATAAACTCTTCACTAGCACATGGAAAAGAGCCTTTTTCAGTATCAAATTAATCACCTAACAGAGCAAAAATTGAGAGGCCCTAGTGCAGAGCACAGAGAAATGTGTATGTATGCAAGGGAAAAAAAACGTATGTCTTATCTGACACCTATCAGGACTATTGTCATAACTGATGCATTGCTGCAGCCCAGTGACCAGTCTGTTGAGTACTTACAGCATAACCATTTTTTCACCCTCAGATCTCAAAGCAATTTACAAAGAGAAGGGAAGGTCTTTTAAGAGATCAGGGTATTTTACAGAAGGGGGAACTGATGAAGGCTGAGACAATGCAAACAAGGCGAGCAATTTTGAGGGCAATATAGTGGAACAGTTCTGAGCAGCTGGTGAATCTCAGGAAAAGCAGTACTATGTTCTAATCATTTTGAAACTAGAAGAAGGAAAACAGAAGAAAGTTGTTTGTTTGTTTGTTTGTTTTCTCAGTAAACCCATCATAGGTCAATCTGTCCTTTCAGTAACAAACAAAAATGTGAAAGATCATCTGGTCCTTTATCAGCTGTGGAGTACATACTCAACGAGTTACTGTAATTTCCTAACTCTTCAAAGGGTTTAGTACTCTCTTATTCACCCTATCCTAAACAGGACAATAAAGCCTGTAGAGAACAAAATTATTCCACTACATAGTACAGTTTCCTCAATAAAAAACAGCTGGTACTATGTAAAGCAACAGCAGAGCCATGGACTAGCATGCTATTTGCAATCATGTGCTCTCAGTAGTAAGAACCACATTGCTTTATTTAAGCTGAACACAGCTCAGCATGAGCTATGAGATGAGAAAAATAGATAATTAGGACATAGCCCCCTGCAACCTTCTAGATCTTTTTTGCTGAGTTGTAACTTCAGTTACAACAGTTTCACAGATTTAATTAGAAAATGACAGAGCATTACTGCTAGAGAGGAGAAGCTGACAAAGCATTTCAAGGTGCTTTGGACAAAGGCTAGTCAAAAACTCTATCTTGCATAAACACTATAAATGCAAGTTTCATAATTTTTATGGAGTGAGACTGAGCATTTTATTTAATTAAGTCTTGTGATACAGATACCACTTTCTTTGCCCCAGCAAATTACAACCGATCAGGGGCTATAATCTTATGAACATCTACAGGGAAGTTATCTGACCAAGTATGAAAATAAGGGTTGCTCTGTCTCATCACTTTTTTCTAAGACTATCTCATAACAGCTTCATTTCTGCAAGAACACATGTTTTCAGTCATCTATTTGTTTACATCCTCAAGTATGGTAGGTGGATCAGTTGGCTAGAAGACCCTGAACTAAATGACAGCTTGACTGACTCAATGACCTTATTTTTCTTATATATACCGTCTTCATGGCGGCATTTTTACACTTGAGATTTAAAATAACTGTATCTTTACTGGGGAGGGGGGGGGGGGAGGGGGGATAATAAAAAAAGTGTTCCAGGTAGCTGAAGGATTAGCAGAGGATAGCTGAAGCATAATGGGCTGGGAAAGTTTATCTAAACCCTGAAGAGAAACATTTTTTTTAATGGGAGATTAACAGAGGCCAAGTGAACTCATCTGAAACATGGAGGTGAAAAACATAGGACAACTTGAGTAAACAGTGATGTCATCAGGTGGCCAGGTGAGAAATGCCAAGTGTCATTCTGAGATGAATAATTCCAAATGAAAACTGAAGGTCACTTATCCATGTCTCTGCAGCAAGAAAATTAATGCAAGGAGAGAATACTACAAAAGTATTTTGTATGTCTAGCCTCTCAGCCACTAATTATGGATGAGGCTCTTGCTTCCAAAAACAGCTAGCTACAGTGCCTTGCTGTGACTGGCAAAGGGGCAAGCTTGTTCTACACATGTAACACTTGCAGCTTGGTATCTTGATGTCAACACTTAGGGTTTCTCTGAGCAGAAAGCTAGCCTTCTGGTCATGAGAGATACTCCAGTTCTCTTTTCAGAAACTACAATAAGTTGCCTGTAGTGCTGAGACCAGGCTCTGACCTGAGTGGATATATTCCACGTTCTGTGGGTAGCCTGGCCTCTAGTCCCTATTCATCCAAACCACCACAGTTTGGGACTCAGATAAAAGGTTTCAGTTTATTCTTATCTCTTCTATGAGAGGTAGGTTTATTTTGGTGTCACAAAACCTCAACAGTTTTGGTTTTGTTCCACTAGTTCAGACATGGGATGGCTAAAACCACTGTTCTTTATAACTAAACCTCAGTGGTTTTTAAGATGGTAAAATTCTAATTTTAGATAATTTTTGTTTATAAAACACAGATGAAACTAGCAATGGTCTTTTACCTTAAATGATGCTAATTTTTGCTACTGAAGTGGTAGACCTTGTCAAAAAGAGTTTGAGGATCTCATATTTTGATATTCTGAAATGAGAGCTATATAGTATCTGGTTTTTACATAAACCTTACAAGGCTTTTCAAAGAGCAGAGAGTATAATGACTGGTTCCTTTGCTTGTATGAAAAACACTTTCATGTTGTATTCTTTGTAATTTACTGTTATGTAGAAGATCCTGTTGCAATCTTACCTCTGAGTAAGACAACTCAGAAGAAACTAATCAAGATTCAAATAGCCATTAAAAAGCAGAATATTTTATAATAGCAAAGGCAAGAGGTGAGGGTCAGATTTCTTCTGAGGCAGAACTTCAGAGTAGTCAACAGAATTATGCCACAAAGCTGTCCCCTCTTTAGAAAAGTTGCTTTTTTTCAGTAAGATGCTTCCCAGTATATCCACTGGAAAACTTGTTTTTGATGGTTTTTTAACTAGTGGAGAAGTCATCTTTCTTGTGGCAGGCCCTCAGGAGTTCAGTCGGCCACAGTTTTGCAACCAAAACTATCCTATGGTTAGATGATATAAATACCAAGCTGGAAAAAAAAAAAAAAAAAAAAAAAAAAAAAAGCAGAGACAAGCTCTAGAAACAGGGCTTGGCTTTTCTATAAATATTCACCTAGCACAGTGAAGTTCATTCTAATACACAGAAGACAGATTTCAACAAATATGTCTGGGAAATAGCAAATCATTGAACCAAATGTTGGGTTTTTTTCCCCTGGCAAAATTCTGGTTTTGTCATTCCCTCTGGCTATTAAAAAATATCTCCAGCTTCTCAGAGATAATTTCTCTACCTCCTGACAGGTTCCTTCACAGCACTGTTGACTCAGAGTACCACAGAAATGCCTAAAAATACTCAGACTCATTTAGCATGTATGAACAGGTTTCCATTTGTAGGGCTCAATATGCTCAGGGGCGGAAGGAAGAAATGAATTGGGGAAGATTCTTATCACACAAAAGATTTTTATATTGAGACAAGAGCTTTTACTGCGACCAGTTCATACCTCCATTGCTGACCTGTACCACTTAGGACAGCAGGCCTCTGTGTAACAAGGCACAGTTTACCACAGGCAAGGGCTTGTGCAATCTAGCCAAGTGCAACTTGTCTAAGCTGACACAAGTCTGTAGCAAAGCTAAGTGGATGGACTCTTGAGATTGGCAGCAAAAATGTCCAGAGTCTAAGAAAGATTTTAAAATGAAAATTTAGTGAATAGGAAATGGTTGTTGAACTAAGAGATACCTTTTAATCAGCTTTAAAAGTACTGCCTTTCACTTTTACTCATCATCTTTTTTTTGACAGAGGAAGTCAGAACAAGCAGCCTTCATCCTGTGTGCTGTTTGTTACTGTATGTAAGTACCTTTATAGCTGCATTAGGGTTTTGACTCCACAGTTCTGTGGAGAAAAAGAGAAGATGCAAACCTTAAGATGAAAGGATTGCCCACTCACCACTAACCAAACTAAGAAGCAATGAAAAGATACAAGGCCTTTTTTTTCTTTTTACCACCAGCACACAGAAAGCACATCAGGGACAAACAGACCACTATAAGAGAGTTCAGGTAGAGGCTATTTCATTAGCTGTGAATATGAGGGGTACTTGCAAGGATTTGAAGATGGGCTGATCAAACCCAAAGATCATGGCCATTACTTCCTTCTACTGGGTAAAGTAGCAAAGAAAAAGGAAGTTAATCTGGAATGAAAATATTTGCTGGCTATGCTTCTTGAAATAACCTATTTACCTAAAAGAGCACTGTTAAATATTTTTAAGCTAGCACCAGCTAATTAAACAATTAAAGGTTGCAGAACTTGCCCTGAATATGGGGTCAGGTGCTGAAAGACTCTTTTGTAAATGAGGTAAACTGCTGTGGCTAGACAGAAAGCAAACTACACGCATGATCACAAGCTCTCAAAAACCAGTCCCACGTAAAGGATTTTAAAAAAAAAGCTAAACAAACCAGGGAGCCACTCAGTTTTCACATCAGCCAGGAACAAATTCTCTTGCTTTTGAACACTTTTTTTTACTGCCAATAGCAACAAGATGAAAACAAAAGGGCTCTTTAAAACAGTTATTTTAGATTCGCATAGCGCAGAACCACCATCCTAGGTGAGATCAAAAGCATGACTCCATGTGATACTTCTTCCTCAAGGTGGCTGGAAAACGGAATGAGAAAATCCAAGACCAGGTTACACAACTTGACAAAGACAACAGCAATCATTTAAAATGGTGGTCAGAAACAGCCCCTTTTGCCATGCAGTTCAGATGCTACAGAGAAAAGAAGAAGTCAACAACAATGTGAAATCCTAAATGAGTAAGTCTCATTATCTGTGCCTTAGCACTCTGCTTAAACTGAGGACCTTGGAGGCAGATGACAGGAATTGTTCCACAAATTCAAGTGTTGGATTGGGATAACTGGGCACTCTTCTGGAAAAAATGGCAAACCAAACCAAAGCAGCTGTAATGAAAGGACTCACCTATACATCTGTGCTAACTACAGATGCCTTAGCACCCCAGGGTAGAAGGAATTAAGACTGTATGGGAATTGATTTTCTTGTCTCACAAGCAACTTCAAAGTATTTCTGACCTGAATAAACTGTCAAAGGACCAAACAATAGTCATGCACCATAATTATTAAAACATTTTCTATCAAATGAATCACCAAAACATTTCATGTTGATAGCCTTTAAGTACTTTCATGAGATCTTGAGAGTCCAGGGTTTTTTTTAAATGTTATCGTGCTTACCTTTTTAAAACAAGTCACCTTGCACTTAAAAATCATATTTTTAGCTTTGAAAATAGCATTCTGGTACAATGTTTCCTGTAACATGAGTCAGGACCACCTGAAAGTGACTCTTTCCAAGTTCTTACAGGAACCTAGGGGGTTTCCAGCAAACCAAAACATTCAAACCAGCCTGCACTGGAGAGGAAGCCGTTCCCTTCCATCACTATCATCCATACCACACCTTTTAACAAGAGCATCTTCAGAGAAGAGGATATTCTCCTTTCTATTTATGCAAGATCCTATCAAAATAAAGGGTTCTAGTACCAGCTGTTTCTAAAGCAGTACAGCCCTGCCTACCACTGATTTGCTTTATCTAAGCATGTCGTATGCTTTCTAGGACCATTACCAAGCCCCAGTATGGTAGGCACAAGCCTTCCTTCTGTGCAGCTCACTGTACAGAGTTCTTTCTGCAGGGTCTTTTGTGCTGGGCCTTGAAATCCTGTCCAATTGCCCAAATACTAATAATCCCATGGTGTTTTTCAGAGTTACTGGGGTTGTCCTTTAACAAAATCTCACTTCATTTTCCCTTTTAGGCAGAAAGCCCAGAACTAATTGGGTGCATTCTCTCTCTTCTTCAGTGATTAAATGCAATGCTGATGTGTGCATATAATGTGGGAATCATGTTAATCATAAGCACATAGATTTCAAAACCAAGAGTGCTGGTTGTGATGACCTAGTCTGATCTGCAGAGTAATACCAGGAATAAAGTTTCTGCCAGTGATTCCAGCCTCAAGCCCATGATTTTGCACCTCAGTTCCCATCTGTATAAACCAAGTTGCAAGCTTCCAGACATAAGGTTTGTTATGCCTCTCTGCTGCATAAAAGAGTTCTTTGTTCTACCACACTAAAGTCTTGTGGGATCTGACCAAGCCACCTCTTCACCTTCTCTTTGCTAAAATGAATAGATTAAGCCTCTTATATCTCTACACCAAAGGTAAGGTTTCCAGGCTTTGAATTATTCTATAAAAAGACCGCATAGACCTACGCTGTTGTATCTCACAAAAATCTGAAAGACATGAGGCTCCCGCAGTATGGGCTCTTCAAAGCCCACAGTTAAATTCAGAAGTTAGTCATTTCATCCCTCCAGCTGAATCCACAGCCTTTGCTTTGTCCCTGAGCATGTGTGTTATGTTTTCAGTTCTGTCATCACCTGATATTTCTCAGTTTATCCAGAAGAATATCCCTGTGCACAAAGTAAGCTTTAAATGGATCTTAGCAGCTGCACATAAGCTGTGAGTCCATATTCAGAGTAAGGGTTCAGAAACTTCACACACATACAAACACAGGGCTTAAAACAAAATTGATAATCAATAAGAAAGATTTAAGCAATTAGTTGTGGTATCACACACAGTCTGGCTGTTCTGATTTGGTCTGGTTTTGCTGACTTGGTCCTTTAAAAAGCAAACTTGGCTAAAAGAGCTGCTCCCAGTACTTCCTGTTACCCTGCTTGACCTGCCATATTTGTATGCACGTCAAGTGTCAGCTCACCAAATGTGCTGTTCCTGTAATTACTAGCAAAACCGCATGTAATCTTTGTCAAACTAGCCCAATTTTCATGGCAAGATTCCCAGGTTTTGCAGTGATCTGATGTGACAGAGAGATCTCAAGTAGTTCACAAATATAAAAAAGCACTAATGTTGTCAATGGATTCATCAAGAAATTAATAAACAATGCAGAATCTCCTTTACTCTAGTAGCTTAGTATCTATCTTGGATAGCTATATAAAGATATATGCACACACAACTCCAGTTTTCAAAATGCTTGCACATAATTGCATTGTAAAAGTCACTGATTTTAGGAGAGCGAGTGCAATCTGGAAAGTTTAACAGTGATGCTTAAGTGCCATGTAAGGCCTTTAAGATGTCTGAGATACTAAGCAATCCATAAGAGGTTCATGATTTCACAGGGAAAGTGATGGTTTCATCAACTGATCTGTTATCTAAATTTCTGTAATCAAGCTAATGAGAACTGAAAGCTCACTTCAGAGAATACATTTCAAGTGTTTGCTTTTCAATGATTTTTCAGGTTTTTTATTTGCCTATTTCAATCATGGTTTTTCTTTTATTTTTTTTTAAGTGAAGATGTTATTTCATCCAAAATCCCTTTTCAATACACAGATGCTTTTACCTATTTATATTTATGATTTTTGTATTTTTAAAAACTAGAAGCAATAAGAGGAGGGAGGAGCTTAACAAATAGAGCAAGCAAAACATTATCAAAAATTCTCACTAAAAAATGATTCAAACACAAATTGTATTTGTAAAAAATACAGCTCTTTTTCATTTTATAATTGAAAACCAATCAGGTATAAATACAAGCCATACATTTTAAAGTCATTATTTTGGGCTATCTGCAGACTGAAAATGTTTTAAGGTTATTTTCACAGACAGTAAGACTAGACAAGTCTCTTTTTCTTTTCTATAAATGCTTTGAGTCTTAAGCTCCATTCAGTGGTAATGGATGGTCTAAATCTTTGACATATATTCGGCACTATTAATATTTACACTAACTGTAAAATTCCTTTTTTCTTGTCTGAGACACACAATCCATTGCCCAACTTCATACTGAATGTGAGGTAATGCCTCTCCACTGGTCAAGAAGAAACCTAGGAACCCGAGAGCTGCTTTTTCAGCAGAGTTGAGTCGGTGTTTTCATTTTCAACATGCTTTGCACTAAACATCACTAAAGCCCTTTCACTAATTCTGATCTTGTGATTTCTGCCACTGACAAGTAGAAGCAGAACCCAGTAGAGCAAAGTGATGTAGCATTAGGGTATTGTTTCAAAAGCAACATCTAAATGTGACGGCTGCTCCATTGTCTGGCTCTTTAAACCCAGCCTAGGATTTTCCTTATGGGACAGTGCTCCAGCAAAATAAATAAATGGGCTGTAGTCTAAACTCCAAAGCCCTCTATAAGATGTTATTGTGTTTCAGGCTCAGCAATAATAGGAGAGACATCACATTACGGCAGCTTTTGGAAAGATCAAAGCTTGCCTCGTCTGCAATAACTGTGGATAGATGCAAGATGGCTTGAGCCAGCATGGTCTTAAACACAGTAGGGGAAAACGTCATCAACATCCTACAGACTGATTTAAATCCCAGTTTCTTCATATTGCCTCACCGACTGAAAAGCCTGAAAAACAGCATAGTTGCATGGCAGATGGTAAGTACCTCAGTGGTGGGGGGAAACTGCCAGTAGAGGTGGAAACACCATAGAAGGGCTTATACCTCTGGAAAACAGAGAGAGCAAAGAGGTCATAGTCATACATTTGGGTTAAAATGCTTTTAAAATGGCTTAATTACCAGAAGGCACATTCCCCACTTTTTCTACATATCAGCATCAAAACCAAACACTGCACCAAATCTTGACCATTGTTCTTAAAAAAAGGCCTTGGGCAGAGGCAGTTCAAGCCAAGTGGAGAAGGATTCACCAGGTGGTAGATACTCCCCTAAGGAAATCTCTGTGTAGGTCAATGGTCCTGACTCTCCATTACCTCCAGACAATGCCTATGTACATTGAGATAGGGGGCCTGATGTTTTCCTCATTTTTTTTGCATCTTCTGCCACTAGCTCTGACAAAAGTTGAGTGAGATAGATATATATATATATATGTATAAAACTTTATATATATAACCTTACCCTATCCTGGGGATAAAGTTCAGGTCATGCCTGGAGGTCCTTCCCTTCTGCTCCTTACAGCAGGAAGGGCTGTGTGGCAGCCATCAAGAGTCAGGAGCAGAGCTGAGGTGCTGCGTTTGCCCACAGCCTCCCAGGGATAGCACAACATGGTTGTAAGAGGCTGGACACACCATACGAGCATGCACTAAATGAGTCTCAGTGCCCTTTAAAATGTCACAAAGTCTAGTCAGACATTGTTCCCCTGAAGGGACAGTCCCAGTGCCTGCTGCGCTATAGCACTCCCACAAGAGCTGCAGCCCCAGGGCCGTCAGTGCCGAGAACACTGGCAGCATCACAGCCCCAGGCTAAGGACTTGGAGGCTGCAAAGGGGGCCGTGGGCTAGCTGTGTGGCTGCAGGCAAGGAAGTCCTGGAAGGAGTTCCTGAGGGCTGCCAGCTTCCCCACAGGAAACCTTGCCTGCATTTTCTGATGTGCTACATGATGTGTGTGCTGTAAATCTGGATGTTAAAGCAGGAGCAGGATGTGCTCCGATACAGACAGAGGCAGGATTCAACCTTTTCTTCCTCATTAGGGACAGTAATGCCTCTGGAAAGTCATGCTCATGATGATTGTGTTCTTGCTTAAATACACTGTGTAGTTAAACAGGGCACATGATATAACCCTCACTTCTGCTCCTGTTGCCTCCATTCTGTTTTATTCAGGGTCAGGGGATGATCTCATACAGTCCTAGAATGCTGGTCCTGCCTCATTGGGCAGCTAACTTAGGTTAGCTGACACATGAGGTCTGGTTGCATCATATGCCTTCAGCCCATTCCCTTCAAAACACTAGTTCAAAGATGAAGAAATTAGTATGTAGCACAACGTATTCTTCCAAAGTATGAGATCCTATTACTGACCTGCTGCTCTCTGGTGACTACTTATAAAACATCAGATATGTTCCCTGTGCAGCATTAGATAATCAGCTGTGGCCTTTTCAACCAAAACACTTCATACCTTCCATATTGCAGTCATTCTGCCACAGATTAGAGGCAATATTTCATCCAGCTCAATATACAAATCATCCCTTGTGCTTTTATCCTTTAATGCTTCACTACAGCCACAGATGGAATTATCTGTGGAAGAGTGAGTAACTATTATTATTATTTTATGGAGTATTCCTCTTGTAGCATCCTTTGGAGTTCCAGTGACAGAAAAAGAACATTGCTATGCTAGATGCCATACAAGACCAGAGACAAATGATGAGCTTTGCTCCTCTAAAAGAAAAAAAAAATCCCAACCCAACAAAACATGTTCAAATTGGATGTAGTACATTTATAGAAATAGGACCTTTTGGGTCTACAGCCACCTAGTGTGCTCTGGTGATCTGACAATATGAAATGGCTCGAGACAAAGATACAGGGAAAGACAAATGCAGAGTGGAAGGGGGGAGGGGGAGGGAAGATTAAAAGAAAGCTGATTGCAAGCAGCTGAAACTAATCAAGGCTGAACAGAATTTACACTGGTGGAGATACACAAAAGTGACTGTGGAAATGCAGTGTAATTTTGGGATCCCTTTTCTCCAGTTTTCACCTATCCATCCTTCTCATGAACTTCCCAAGAGCAATAATTCTACAAGTCCCTAGACAGCCATTGCTCAGCTATCCTTACTGTTAGAGTAACAGGGTTTTTTCTTCCTTTCTGAAAGATCTGACACAAGTCTTCTTTGTTGAACTCAGGCTAATTTCTTCTTGCCTTACCCCATCTTGACTTGTAGAATTGATCATCATCCTGTCTGTAACACCCTTAGAAATGTCTGAAGAATATCATATTTCCCAACTCTGCTCCTGCCATATTCTCTTTCCTAGACTAAACAAAACAGATTCTCTCTGCTTTTAATCACAGTTCATGTTTTTTAAACCTCTTATCACTCTTGTTGTTCCAATAGCAACTCTTTCACATTTGTCTACATCTTACTGACACTGCAATAGATCCAATAGAGAGGTCTGATAGAGTGTGAAATAGATTAACAAAGAAGGGAGAGCACTTGTACTGTAAGAAATGCAACAAATTAAATACCAGCAGTAGAGTAATAGGAGAGAGACTGATTAGGTGAGACCAAATGTATTGTTTCTATCTTTGTATTCTTCTGGAGTGGAAGTAGATGGTTGAGGCTGCAGCATTGACTATTTCATCAACTCATGCTTTCACAATGAAGTCAGTAAGAAGACAGCTCTTGCCCTGCCTCTGGAAAGCAGACAGTGCCCTATCAAGGGGAAAAACTGCAGTGAAGGAGCCCACGACTCATAAGCTTTAGTGGCACTAAAATGCTTTTGCCTGGTGTCTTTGAAGAAGTAGAATGATGATATCAGATCACAGGCACATACCCACCCTGTGAAGCAAGGGTACACCAAAAAGCATGTCCATCCTGTGCAAAAGAATATGGTGGAGAAGCCCTTCAAGCTGTCATCTGCTGTGCTGGCTCTGAAACAGGAGGCGGTACCATTCTATCACATGACTTTGCTTCAAAAACAAGCAAACAAACAAAAACTCCTCCACTGTCACATTATCTTTTAGGTTCACAAAGGATGCTCCTTGTGAAGCTTTTCAGCCTTATTTACTATAAGCCTGGTTTGGTTAATGTATATTTGCAGGTGATGGATTTGGAGGGTAGGGTGAATCAGGGAAGCTTCTTGCAGAATGCAGCCCCTGTGGCATGGTTATCAGTCAAACCAAATGCATCAAAATCCCTTATTTTTTTCTGGTCTCTGAGCTGAGTGGTTTGTTTAGCACTGTCTCACACAGCGGGGGACCCCAGCCGCAAAAGTAACCTACTCCTGTCCCTCATCTTCTCCTTACAGAAAAATGACATGAACCAGCTCTGCCCCATTCTTCTGTGGGAGTTTACTGGGTCGGTTGCTAGGGCAGTCTATCAGCAGCAGCTTTCAGGAGCAAAGCCCAAAAATCTTTCACAGAACAAGCTGGAAAAGTGTGAGAAATGGAGATAGGAGGACAGGAGGAGAGGGTGCTTTTCCTCTAAGTCCTAAAGGAAAGTCTGAGACCACAGTTTGTTTATAATTTCTTTTTATTCAATCTTTACTATGGAAAATAAGTAAGGGGAAAGCTAGGATTGTCTGAAATAGGCTCAGGTCCAAATTACGCCATTGCAAAAAGGAAAAACAGCCAGAATAGCCACATTCACAAACAGACAGCTAATTCCAGCAGTTCTTTACTTGACCATATAACTCCCCACCCTGTACACCTTAATTACTACCTCACCTGCTTCAGACTAGGGATTATGCTGTGCTGCTTCTCCAGTATTCCCAGAGGCTCACAACCTACTTCTTTGCTCCCTTGTTTCTTTAATCATTTACACCAATGCAAAGAGTGAGTAGAAAACTATTAGGTCAAGAGCCAAAGCATCAGCTAATGGTAATCAAATAACCATCATCCATGTTAGCAAAGTGGTCTCCTCTACTGCACAACACTTCATGGGATAAGATACAGGGCAGAGAGCCCTGCGAGTCTTCTCTAAACCCACCCCAGTTTGTCTAGACATGTACCAGCACTTTCCTGAATGTCCCTTCACCTTATCTCTCAATACCCTTTTTCCCACTGACTCCTTTGTGCAGCTCCTATCATCTCCAGCAGCATTTGTAAGAGGCCTTCTACCTCCTCAAATCTGCATCCCACAGAAGATTCCATCACAATGTTTCTTCAGTTTGGCAGGGAGAGGAGGGTGTTCTTCAGTTTCTCTTCCAACTTTGATCTCACTCTGTGGGAGAATTTCAAACCTATTATTTGCAGGAGAAAAAGAATAGTATCTGTGCAGCAGAAGACTGCATGGTAAGCATCCTGTTGTGGCCCCACCTCCATTGCTAAACTAGATCCCTTGTAAGAGGGTTTTTTTTGTTTGTTTTTTTTTTTAAAGGGGATGGGGGGATTAATTTAAATCAGAACTTAAGTAATAAGAGTATCACAAAATAGATATGTTTATTCTTCTGGAGTATTTGTTCTTAAGTATTTACAGATGGAAAATATGGACATCTTTGTGCATATTATTTTTCCCAGTGCATTTTACTTGGCAGCTCAAAAACCTTATAGCAGGAAAATGGCTGTAGAATTTCAGGGATCAGTTCAAAGGCTTGTGCTCTAGCAGATCATCTGGTGTTTGACCTATGCACAAACTGAAAGCCTTGTGAAGAACACCACCTTGGGAATTTAAGATCCTTTAAAGTAAAGATCTGTGTGAGCACTGTGCATGTACATGTTCCATGTAAAATGCACACAGGAGTTCAGGTCCCAACAGAAATTAGGACCCCAGTTAATACCATTCACACAGAACAGCAGTGACAAGCTTAAGTTCCTATATACATGCAGCTCACTGACCAAATGCAAGTCTAATTTACAGTTCAGGTTAATGACTTGATAAATGTCAGGGTTTTCACTGCACTTGGAGCCATAATACAGTAATTAACAAGTTAGGCAGTTGGATGCATACACAGTTCTTGCAGCTCAGCTGGCTTGAGATAATCAGGTAAATGGTGATAAACTCACCACCTGCCTGAGCCAGAAGGTGCCTCAGTCTCGCTCCATACTGAGACTATGAACTGAACTGAATCTCCCTAATTTACCTAGTCCCCCTGTTCCTTGCCTAGCTGGGAAACAAGAATTTCCAAGGACATTGTCTATGATGTGCACATTGAGAATATCTACATCTGTGTTCATAACCTCTGAGCTGGCTTCAGACACACACAGCCCATGTGCGCACAGCCCGCCCTGTTCTCCAGGGGCCTGGGATCACACATGCAGTTCAGTCAGCCAAAACACGTTGTGTTTATCTGCCTACATGAGCCAGCGCTCTGCTCCTGCCAAAAGCCATTCTTGTTTATTCTGTATCTGTCTGCCTTTCCTGGCACCCCATGTTGTAGCTTCTAAGAGCCAGCAAGGCGCAAACAGTTGGATGGATCAACTCATTTTGGTTCAGGTGCCCAGATAGCCAGTGGGTGGGTAATGGCTTTTGGTCAAAAGCCATGCTAAGAGAGTGTTGAAAAGGAAAGCTAGATGACAAACCACAGAACTTAAAGTGCCCAGTCTCTAATTACGATGAATTTAAACAAACTAAAAATCTTAGAAAACAATTTATTTGGGCATTGGAGAAGCTCAGATCATGCTGAGAGTTCAGGATTCACATTGTGACTCATCATCCTAGGTGACATACTATGCTTTTATACACTTATTTTCATCAGAAACGATCACTTGATGGTTTAGGATAAACATCTGTCAGGAAACAGATCATATCCTATAGGAACAGAAGCAGGAAACCAAGCTTTGTTCATGAAATGCTAAGAATGTATTTTTAATGACAGGGGCCTGGGGCAGTTTCCCATAATTAGTTTACAGGAGTATGTCACGAAGGCTCTGGCAGGGTGCACAGTGCTCATAAATCTGCGGGATTGTAAAGTGTTCCAGGGACCCTTCAAAGGGACTGGACCAGAGGCAAAAATAGCAGGATGTCCTTCATGTGGTAATCCCACCCTCTGCATACGAGGAGGTATCAGAAATCTTAATGAAGAATCCACTCTCTGGAAACTTTTACTTCCAATCTACACCAAAGAGAAAGGAGGGGGGAATAAATAAATAGAAGTGCTCATATTCTTTAACAGATCCATAAATGGACTTCCAGAGTCTTTAATGTTCCCTCACTGATAACTAGCCATGACCCTATAGACAAAAGAAGTCAATATATTCTTCATTAGAAATAAGGCCAAGTTCCCAGGCAAATTTAAAATGCATCTCCACTGGTGTCACCTGCACTTTCTCCAAGAAAATCCCTCCAGTGCTGTATCAGGTAACATGGAAGGCAGGATATATATTCTGCCATGGTATAGGAGAGACTCAGAGCTGGTACGTTCAAGATTCAGAAAGATTGACTTGCTTCAGTGAGATACAGTTACCCACGATGAGGCTCACAGCACTGGGAAGCTGCCTGAATAGCAGAGAGAGCAGCAGCTACTTGTATGCCCAAGCGGGAGAGATGGTTTCATCTCCAGTGAGGTGCCTCCAGAAAAGACTGCAGTTGTCCAGTGGTTTTGTTTTGTGGAAATGGTTTCTTCCTTTGAAGATGCAAATGTCCACACAGCAAATTTAAAATGAGCTTCAATTAATTCCTCTTAATTTTTCTTTCAACCACTGGAGGTGTTGTACAGAGGCCCTGATCAATATCACCGCTCCACTGGTAGGTACCACAGCAGTAATGGAGAAACTTCTTTTTGTTTGTTTGGGGCTTTTTTTCCCCTCCCCCTAGGAAAGCAGGCAATACTAATCATTGCCATTGCTGACTACCCTTACATCCCCCACAACACACCTCCATTGCTTGCCTTCCACAAAGCCATTAAAGCATTTCTTTATTCTCTGCTTGTGGTTTCCACAGACTGAAGATAAAATCTGAGGAAGTACTCTCCCTGGTAGTCATGGGTGACTTTAATCACCCTGATATTTGTTGTAAAGACCACCCAGCTTGGCATACCCAGTCCAAAAGGCTCTAGCAGTGTATAGATGATTATTTCCTGATGCAGGTAGTGGAGGAACCAACAAGGAGAGGTGCACCGCTGGACCTTGTATTAACTAATAAGGAAGGACTGCATGGATGAGCAGGGAGCTTCTGAAGGAGATTTCAAGGAAGAGAGAAGTATACAGCTCATAGAAAAAAAGGACTAGAGAGGTAGTCAGGGCATGTAGGAGGGCAACAAGGAAGGCCAAAGCCCTCTTAGAACTTAAATTGGCAAATGAAGTAAAAGAAAATAAGGGGGGCTTCTTCAAATACAAAAATGGTAAGAGAAAGAACAGGGGAAGTGTGGGGCCGCTGCTGAATGAGGCAGCAGCCCTGATAACTGAGGATGCAGAGAAGGCAGAGTTGCTGAACACCTT
>JANHGN010005938.1:0-45597 GCA_024605025.1 Megaceryle maxima | reverse complement strand
CTGTAAGGGTCACAGAGCACTGGAACAGGCTCCCCAGAGAGGTTGTGGAGTCTCCTTCTCTGGAGATTTTCAAGACCCACCTCGATGGGTTCCTGTGTGACCTGTGCTAGATTGTATAGTCCTGCTCTGTCAGGGTGGTTGGACTCGAAGATCTCCAAGGTCCCTTCCAACCCCTGACATCCTGTGAAGTCAAGAATAATGAAAGAATGAAGTGAAACAATACTAAGAGAGATAGCAGTACTTACTAGCTCCTTCAAACCTTGTATCCAAACACCTTAAGGCAGTTCACACAGCCCTGATGCCCTGGTGTTGTATAAGTGCCATTACCCTTCTCAAAGCAAGGGCCACAAAGCCAGAAAGTGAAATGCACTCTCTGACACACAGATCTGTGTTTTAAATGAGAAATGGATTATTGCAGGAAAAGTTTTGCCATACCCCTGTCTGCACGGTAGCACTGAGATAATCATGTGTCCCAAATCAAAGACACTTCTGTGAGAAATTTGATTTTCAAACTACTTAACAATTATTCTCCTTAAATTAGCTCTCACAAATTACTTAATTTTAAAAGCATAAAGTCAGCATTTCTTTTAATTTCCAGGTAGGGTGGTCATCTTTATTCTTAAATACGAGTTAAAAACCAGATTCTGTTCATTAGCTGTTATCATTCATCCATTTTTAGTCATAAGACCAAATGGGTTTGCTTTTTGGTTCTTGTGAGCTAACAAAGTCTCTGTGCCTTTTGGAAATACCAGGTGTGACACAGGACAATAAAAATAAATAAATATATTCAGTGAAATTCAAGAATGAAAAATTCTTATTCAAACCTCATCTTGAAATAAACAGAGCAAAGCTTGCCCTTCAGCAAGCCCTTGAAGAACATGTGAATTTGACTCCATTCTGAAACATTTATTCTGAAGTACTACAGCCTGAGCACCAGAGCACACAGAGAGTCAAACCTCATTTATCTTTCACTCCAATAGAAGTTGTCAGAGTTCTCTCAGTGAGAGAGCTTGGGACCATCCCATTGATTCAGCAACCTAAAGCTTCACATGAATGTCTAAACCAGGTTAGACAATACAATCTGCTTCTCTTTGTCTCCATTTCTGCCTTCCATAAAATGAAAATACTTCCACTTTGTAAACAGCTTTAAAAGCTACAGAAGAAAAAAACAGACCAAAATGGAGTAAACCATTATCCAAATCACTTACCACTTGCCTGCTGAAGTAATTTATCTTTCACAGAATGTTAGGGGTTGGAAGGGACCTCTGAAGATTGAGTCCAACTCCCCTGTCAGAGCAGGACAAAGCTAGAGCTGATCATGCAGAATTGCATGCAGACAGGTATTGAAAGTCCTCAGAGAAGAAGGCTCCACAACCTCTCTGGGGAGTCTGTTCCAGTGCTTTATAACGCTTACAGCAAAGAAGTTCCTCCTCATGTTGAGGTGGAACTTCCTGTACTCAAACTTGAATCCATTGCCCCTCATCCTATCACAAGGCATGAGTGAAAAGAGGTTGTCCCCGCTTTCCCAAATAAAGGTTTTACCTTTCAATCTTAGTTAATTGTCCATAGTTTGCATTTATACCAGTTACAACCAACTAAAACCAATACTTGGAACCTGAGCAGCCCCCGTGAACCAGTGGCTTTAATTCTCATTATTTTCAGAAGGGCGGGGTCCAGCTGGGAAAGGCAATGAGCAAACTTCTCACCAGCTGGCAACAATCAAGAGTGAAGTGCATGGAGTGAGTGCTTCACTTCAGGCACTTGAATGAAGTCATGTTTTACAGTGCTAATGTAAATACAGTTCAATGGAGAGGATGCTGGCAGGAAGCCACAGCAAGGACATAAATTCATGGTGCTGGAAGACCAGCTTGGCTTGGCCTGCTGAAGTAGTTCACAAAGCAATCCAGCATCTCATATAAATAAATTTTTTAGCCAGGTAGTAAAGCAAGAGGAAGGCTGGATTTTCTATCAGATGTCATGATTTAACAGATTTCCTTCACAACTTACCCTTGTCCTGAAAAAGAAGAAGAAAAATGAAAGAGGTTCTCACATGTGCCTGAGTTATTTCAGCTATCCAGTTCAACTGAACAGAGCACAAAGCAAATGAGAAGCTACTCGCTTCTTGCTCATTCTCACCTCCATCACTGAAGATGTTAATTGATACTGTCCCAAACTACAAGATTTGGGCTGTAAATGTTTATCTTCAGTGGCTCCTCCAAAGAGGATGTTCCTCCCAAGAAGAGACACAGACTCTTCTTGGATTATTAATTAGCATTCTGTAGCTTTCCCATTCACTTCTTTCAATGTCTTTACAAACACTAAGTCTTATGAATGCTTAGATATCCCTCTAGCACCTGGTTTGACTGACTCAGGAAGAGCAATGGAGGTGGATGATATCTGTAGGCATTTGTGCTCACTGACATTTGCAAATAGTCTGAAGAAGGCAGTCTGAACCCTGTGAAGACACCACACAGGTGTTTAACTTTTTTGCTCCTCATAAATCAAGTATCTGTATCTTACATCAGCAGTAATGGATAATGGCACAGACTCAATGAAGATCCTCAGCTTACCTCACTGCCTGAAGGCTGCTATTGAACTCTGCCAGTTTGAAGAGGTGTAGGGCTATCCCTTGAAGGCTTTCCATTTCCTTCTTCAACACTCACTTTATTCAGCTTGAACCTGTGCAGTGGCTGATCACAAGCAGCTGCTACATTTTTGCTCCCTCCACTGAACAGTTCTCCTCATGTTGATATTTTGGGGCAATTTTTTTAATGTTTAGCTTTGTTCTTTCACAGATTTTCAAATAAGATGGAATCACATGTTCCACAAACCACCCTGCCTTTAACTATAGAACAACCACATCTGAAAAGCTATCTGTGGCCACCCAGGCTGCATATTGTAATATAACATACCTACACATTCTTTCTTCCTCTTCTGGTTTTGAGGATAAAACTAAAATTTTCTCTCAAATCATCACAGATCACAGAGCTCCACACACATTGCCAGCATCCATTCCAGTATCTTATATATATCACAGCATACTCTGGGGAAAAGTGTTCCCTCTCATGGCTGTCTGCACAACGTTCAGAAACCAAGGAAAATAGAACAAGCTGTTGCTGTACAGAGGACACCAGAAATGCAGCATTCTGTTCCTACTCTGTAGGATGACACCTGGGATGTTTGAGGTCAAGACGAAGGCTGTGGGCACAGGGTCTCCACTTATATCTAGAATTCACATAGTGTGATACACAGTCCTTGTCCTCACCCCTGACTCTAATCCTCTTGATTTATATAATCTCCATAAGCATCAATGCAGACTCCAAGGTGTGATTCAGTACAGGTGCTTCTACCCTTAATATGATCCTGTGTCCCCAAGATGATTTTTGAGAGTCTGCATTTGACTGAAGAAGCAAGACTGAGTTTTACATAAGGGAGAATACCATGAATTACTACCAACTCCAGATACCTGATTCAAGACGCCATCACAAGGGCCTGGCTTTCCAGAAAGTACTAGATTCACAATTTTACCAATCAAACATTTTTGATAACCTTTCCTGTACTGTAAATGAATGATGCAAACATACCTAAGGCATTTCTGCAGTTTTCAGACCCATGCCAAACAAATGTGAACTCTTTCTGAAGTCAATTGCTTAGACCAGCTCTCTAACATTCTCTTTCTCTTCTTCCTCAGCAGAACTTCTGATTTGCTAACAGTTGGGACTAAATCTCTGGACTTGCAGGGTCAGGCTTCCCACATCTGGGACTGTCATTGCCATCTTGGACATGTCATGCTGACAGTGGGTGCTTCAGGCAGCAATTTAAGATTGCAGAAGTGGAACCAAAATGGGCAAGAAGCAGCAATGCAAATATAAACTCCAGTCTCCCAGACAGTGGAGGAGGAGAGAGTGAGGGAGAAGGGTGTTATATCTCCTGGAAGAAAAGGAGATATGACATTCAGAAACTGGCATGCACAGAGAGTTAGAGCCGTAGTGCATATAGAGCTACTTTTAAAACCAGAGGGAAGC
Organism: Megaceryle maxima; assembly: GCA_024605025.1. Lineage (NCBI taxonomy): Eukaryota > Metazoa > Chordata > Aves > Coraciiformes > Cerylidae > Megaceryle > Megaceryle maxima. The sequence goes on along the minus strand of JANHGN010005938.1, from coordinate 41,572 downwards.
ATTCCCAGCCATGGCCAAGGTAGAAGGGAAGGTGATGAGAAAGGAAGGCTTAGTGCTGAGTTTCAAATTGTCTCCTCCATCCTGCCCTCGACTTCCAGTCCATCAGCCAGTGTGTTTATGCCATGGAAGGCAAGGCCATGCTCTCTCAGTCCACTTTGCCTGGGTGAGCGTTGAAGTTGCTGCCTAGCTTTGAAGCCTGCCCTCTGCTCTCTCTGCTGCTTTCCTAATGTTATCTTGGATCTTCATTCTTTTTTGTTTTCCTTTTCTATGCACAGATGCCTGCCAGGCTTGCTAAACCCTAAAAAATTTCCCTCACATCAGGGTTGCATAGTCATTGCTACCCATGCAACATGCTCAGTAAATGGAAGCAAGACACTTTTGGGATTTGCAACAGAAACCCACAGCTAATGCCATAGCATTCTATGGGATGGAAAGACCACATGAATGAGAATCCTATCTTTTGTGGCTAGGGACAGGAAAGGCAGAAATATACGGATGAGGTGATGAGAGGCTCACTGGTAGCAGCAATAGAAAAAACCACATTTTTAAAAATGAATCATACATTCCAGGGTTCAAAATATGCAGTGTCCCATGACTGGCTGCTTTTAACAGGACATTAAGGGCACTTATACACCATTCATTTTGGAATTTAAATGATAGAACTTTATTTCCTTACGAAGCTTTTCAAGGTAATACGGAAGAACACAGACTCATCTGAATGTTTGTTCATCTACCTTTCCCCGCTTCTGCATTGATCAGAGATAAACCTGCTTTCAAGAACAGCAGGTCTGAGTCCATGTGCGTACAGATAGAAAGGGAAGGGGAACTGACATTGTTGAAGTCTGTTCCCAATAGGAGTGATAGCACCATCCACTGAAATTTCCTACACATTTGTGTCCATATTTGCAAACTGTGGATAATATAAAGAATGTCACGAGGCACAAGCTGTACTTCAAAAGTGCCTTGAAAAGGCTTGCATAGTGCTAAACATCAGCTTTCAGTTCTCGGATCCCTAATAGGAAATAATAGACATGGACAACATTATCCTCTAAGATAGGCCACAATGTGTGAAACAGGAAAAAACCCAGCATTGCCATAACAGCTCCTTTGTGAATGGCGCGACAGGGACTGAGGCTTGTATTTATATGAGTCTGCACAGACTGACGTATAAACATTGGCCTGAGATGGGTCAGTGAATGTACTAAATGAAGGCACCATCACATTGTTCTGCATTGTCCCACTTGATTCTAATAAAAACACTTAGCAAGCCTAGCCACATGTATTCCTGACCTACTAGATAGTGTGTTATTACACTTGCTTCCTGGAATAACAGAAAGGGAACTTACTTTCTACAGAAATGGATCTGTGGTCAGAGATTTTATGACTAAAATAGGTTTATCACACAAACAGGGCTTTTGATTATAGCTGCATTGCACCCTCGTAGCTTCTGTTCAAACTACAAGCTGCCTTCTAGAGCACACCCAGTACTTAGAACAGGTGATGGAGAATTCCCCCGATCTGAATGTGTTTCTTTTTTCCCCACATACACATGGAGTGGAATTTTTTTAAGTACCTTTTCTCCCCCTACAAGTGACTTTGGCCTGTGCTGGGTGCTGCTGAGAGAAAAGCATATCCTTTAATCACACAGTGCTCTGGCTATAAAGTCAGCTAGAGGGGAGATGAGGGAAGAAACGTCTGTTTTGGATTAAGGGATTGCTCCAAAACTTTCTGTTCGATGCAAAAAACACAACACCAAATGTTTATGCCATGAAACAGTCAGAACGCTTCAAAAGACAGAGAATGGGAAGAATGAAGTAGATGCAGAGTAACTTCTTGTTATAACCTGACCAAGGATGGCAAATGGAGAACCAGAGTAAGAATGCTCATTAGAAACTATGAGAATTAAGTTACAAGCTTGCCGGAGGATAATAAGGGCTTCACCATTCCACAGAATTATTACATTTTTCAAACATAAGGTTTTCTTTTTTTTTTTTTTTTTTAAGTAAAGAAAAAAAGTATCAGTTCCAAAGTAAAAAAATCCAGCAATAATTCAACACTTTCCAAAATATTAAAGTCTGAAAAAGTATGGGGAGAAAATTATTTGTGGCTTTCTAGAGAGCTAAAATTATAGAAGTAGGTTACCAGCTTTTCTGTGACTCTGTACCACCCCTTTTCCCTCTCATTCCTCACAGATTTATAAATCTTGGAAGCTTGATATGTTGCAGGCTCATCAAATGGGGAACTCATCAGTAACCTCTCAGCAAGACTTCCATTTTATTAATAGGCCTTCAATTAGGGAAGGATCACAGAATCACAGAATCACAGAATCACAGATTTCTAGGGGTTGGAAGGGTCCTCCGAAGATCATTGAGTCCACCCCCCCTGGCAAAGCAGGACAAAATCAGGGCAGATCATTCAAAAATGCATCCAGACAGGTCTTGAAATTGTCCAGAGAGGGAGACTCCACAACCTCTTTATAATGCTTACAATAAAGAAGTTCTTCATGTTGAGGTGGAACTTCCTGTACTCGAGCTTGGATCCGTTGCCCCTCATCCTATCACAAGGTACAAGTGAAAAGAGGTTGTCCCTGCCTTTTGATGCCCAGCCCTTATGTATTTATAGCCATTAAGTAGATCCCCTGTCAGTCTTCTCCTCCCCAGGTGTCTCAGCCTTTCCTCATAAGGCACGTGTTCCAGTCCCTTCATCCTTCTCATAGCCCTCTCAAGAAGATCTCTTGAACTGAGGAGCCCAGAACTGGGTGCAATACTCCAGGTGAGGTCTCACCAGTGCAGAGTAGAAGGGGAGGAGAACCTCCCTTGATCTGCTGGACACGCTCTTCTTAATGCACCCCAGGATACCATTGGCTTTCCTGGCCACAAGGGCACATTGCTGTCCCATGGAGAACTTGTTGTCTATCAGGACTCAAAGGTCCTTCTCCACAGAGCTACTCTCTAGCAGATGTCCTCCTAACATGTACTGGTACATTTTATTGTTGCTTCCCGGGTGCAGGACTCTGCACCTGCTCTTGTTAAACCTCATTAGATTCCTCTTTGCCCAGATTTCCAATCTGTCCAAATCTTGCTGAATGGCCACGCAGCCACAGAGGATATTTTAATTCACTCTAAAACAAGATCACCAGCATAATTTACATACTATGTTTATCTTGGAGCTGTTTTGCCATGAAACATAAATCAAAGTGTGTGGGTTTTTTTTTTTTTTATTTCTATTAAAAGCAGAAGGACATTTGTATATCATGAGGCCTCAAACCAAGACCTGCAGCTGGGGTAGGACTTTTAGTTACAACCCAAATTCAAGACTGCCTGGGAACAGGTTAATGCTTCAATTAACTTTTTTTTTTTTTTTCACTTAGAATAAATTAACAGCTCAGATCTTATGGAACAAATGTTCCACTCATATCTGTTTGTCTAATTGACACTGCTGTTAATTGTAAACATTTATTTTCCTTGCAAAACCATAGGCTATTCAATTCAGTGCAATAAAATCACACAAAAACAAGTTTGAGTGTGTTTGAGGCATCCATATTTGTCACTAGATGGCGTTGCAAAACATTTATGGTATAGTTTAGTAGGAAATGACAAAGCTGTGAAAGTCGTGTAATAGGCTGCTCTGATACTGTGTAATGCCCCAAAGAGTCTGATTATGTCTACATGGTGACTAAAACAGGCTTGGGTACCAGTTGCCATCTCTTATAAACTTGTTTAACTCACATGTGAATAGACTGAAGGAATCAATACACAGAAATCATCAGTCTTCTTTCTGTACAACAGCCTTTACACACTGCTCCTTCAAGTGTGGTAACATTCATTCTAATCTAATCCACTGAAACCAGGGACAGTGGCAAAGTTAGGGCTGTTTCCATACTGAATATGGCCCTGCCTTGGAAAATTGATCAGGCACATTTCTAATGTCAAGCAGATGACTCGTTCACTGCCTTCACTTAAAGCCTGTGATAGACGTGATTTTCTATGTATGATACAGGGAGGTGCTATATCTATTAATATTTAAGATCAGGTCATCAAACCTTAACAGTTTGAGAAATAAAAGTTAGGAGTTAGCTTGCCACATTGCTGGGAGCTCTGAGAATCAAGCTGCTACCCAATGTCTCACTTCACCTGGACCAGGGCTGTCAGCTGAGTTTAGCTCCAAATTACAACAGTGCTGTTACCTGCCTCCCAGGTCTGCCTTCAGTTATGGCTGAGTTGCTGCACTGGCAGCATTGGAATTGGCAGATATGAGAAAGGAGAATGATTCAACTGTGTCTTTACAGTTTTGCTAATGAGTTTGCTGATGATGTATGAGCCTAGCAGAGCCCAGCTCCCTTGCTGAGAGGTGTTCTGCAAAGCCAGCAGGCTCATGTTGACACAGAGTCAAGTCACACCTCAAGTTTGGGTGGGCACTTCCTATTTTCCTTCTCCTTTCTGCATGGGATGCATGTATGTATCTAATACTAACCAGGACTGGAATGCCAGAATGAGATGGAGCAATGCAAAAGGCCAAAACAGTCATCTAGGACTTACTCCCCTGCCAAGAAGTGCTATGCCCAGCTCAGATTTGACACAGGAACCATGAGTTCTTAGCATCTCCTCTGGGAAGTTACTTGCAAAGTTCTAATGCATCTTCACCTTGGCTTCAAAAGCCTTGCCCTAGACTTGCCTTATCCAGTGACCCCATTGCCCTAGCCTTCCCAGTAAGAAATCTCCTGCTCTCTGTTCGTAACACAGCCTGATGGCTTGTCATTTGCCCAAGGTTAATGTATCTCTTTCACTATCTCCTCATAAGTCAGTCTTTCAGTCTCTCAATCACTTGTGTCATTCGTCTCAAACGAATGAAAACTCTCCTATAAATAGATCTGGTTTGTGTTCCAGTCTGCTGTTGATCTTTCCATTACCAAAACTTCTTAACATTTTATAACCCACTGTCTGCTGTGCATGATGGCATGCAGATGTTAGTCATACAGATTTCAGACATTTTTGGCTACCGGTACAGCAATAAGGAAATATTTCTCTAACACCAGATCTTGAGATCTTGCCTTAAGTGAACTAAGTAATGAAAGGTTAGTTCTGTGCTGGGTTCCCTTTGCTTCTTGCTACTGATGAATAAAAATCACATTTTGCCAGTTAATTTGGGGGGAAAAAAAAAGTTCATTTTATATTCCTTTATATTGTTCCTTAAAAGTCCCTAAAAATTTATTTTTGCTAAAATTCCCCCCCACCATTGCCACTGAGTAAATTGACATAACTTTGGCCACTAGTGGGCTACCACAATGACCTGTCCCTTGAGCTCTTGCATCCATCTATATACCTATTGTCTTCAACAGAGATCATAACATCCCTGAAGAAAAGATTTTCTTAATGTCCAAGATTTTTGAATGCAGGTATAATAACAACCTGGCCACAGCCAGGCTACTAATAGCCAATATGGATGAAATCATAAACCCCTACTCCTTAAAAGAGCAGTTAACAAGAATAATATTTTCTCAGATGTAATAGTATATTTCCAAGGGTGAGGTTATGGACAAATAGTCTGGGAGTGTTGGTCACAGTTCTAGCATCAGACAATGATTAGCAATAGATATTTGCAGACAGTTTTCAAGAGGGGGCATTAGTGGAGGAATGAAACCAGTACATTTCAGTAGGCAGTTTTTGATAAATTGCAATGTTGTTAGTTCATAGAAGGATTGAGTTGCTTTCTCTGTTGTTTTGGTTGCTGATTTGTTTGTTTTGTTTGTTTGTTGTTTTTTTTTTTTCCTTGGGAGGGGTAGCAACTGTAATAGTAATAACACAAATGAAAATCAGATAATAGTGTCTGTAGAAGAGGAATGAAATGGACTGGGTATCTGGTCGTCAACTTTGTATCCTGCAGAGATGTGATCCCAAATGGTCTCAGAGAGCATGGATATATGGCCTCATGCTTCTGGAGATTAGAAAATCACTTACCATGGGAGGTGAAGTTATTGGCTCTTTTTAAGAGTCTGTGTCACGTGACCATTTAATATTAGCCATGTTTGTAGAAAGGACAATGTCTGCTATATCTTGATTCTCCCAGTGCTGACAGATATGAGTTAAGCAGCTTTAATAATTCTGGTAATTTGTGTGTTAAATTTCCATTGCTACTGGAAAAATCCCAGGTCACCTCCCCTCAGTGGAAGCAGGAGTTTGCTATAGTAATTATGGAAAAAATAACAACATCCAGACAAGAAAACTTGGACCAATTATTTCACCTGGGATCTCTTTCACAACATATTTGCTTTCTCATTTCTTTCTCTCTCCTCTTTAATTTTTGGAAGGCTGTGATCTTCCTTAAGTTTTCAGCTTAATTGTATCCTTTAAATATGTGCAAAATCCAGGAGCCTTCACTGAAGACAGAAACTTTGCCATTGATTTCAAGGCAGCTGGGTTCATATATCAGGAACATATAAAGGTTTACATATAAGGTTGCCTTTAACATGAAGATAAGAAAGCAAGACCAGCAATGGAAATACCAGTCCTTACGATGTATTTCTCTGAAGAAATCTGTTACACATATTTCCCCCTCTTTTTTGTTCTTTTTGGAGATCATGTATTGTCAGGGAGATTTTGTCATTAATACGATTCCCTAAGGTGAGGTGGCAGGGAAATAGATGCATTTCTTTTGGTCTTCCAGGTTTGCTCAGCACAGGTCTTCTGCCAGTGTTTCTCCTGTGACTCAGTCCATTCAGTGGAAAGAAATGTTGACAACATTGGACTGCTTTATCCTATGTATTTAGGAAGAAGCTGCCTGAACTGGGAAGTCATTCTCTAGTCATACAGTACCTAGAGAGGTACCAAACTCAATGGTAAGAATTTACTGCGCTACAGTAATATTAGTGGTTTGAGTACCCAGGCACTGAAGTGCTCCATCAACAGCCTGCAGCGATCAGCTATTGGAGAAAGACAGTGACAGTTTGTCTCTGAATGCTTAAAAATAGGAATATACATGGTCTCTACATATTGCAAAGGAATTGCATCCAAAAAAAAAATGTTGAAATGCTATCTAATATGCAGCCTATCAGATGTGTCATTTCAGATGTAAACCTCTACAGGGGTATAATCCAAGAACAGCAGCAATATATTAATAAAACATGCTTCGACCACATTTTTTTCTGGCAGATTGTACTTTTGCACTGTAGTCCAAAATACGTAATGAAATCCAGACCTCACTAGTTGCTGGAATGTCCTTTGTCAATAACTGTGAAAAATGTCTCTCATCCTGCAGTACAAAATTGAGCTGTGGAATTTATGTGCATAAGTTCTTCCACCCTTAAAAAGTATTTTTTATCCTGAATGAAAATACTGAGACTGATTGTGCATGGCAGAGACCACTCCCTAGCTCTGCTGTATATCCTAATACCTTCTGCACCAATTTTGTTGATGTGAATTTATTGCCTGTGAAGTAAACTACCCCAGCAACCGCAAAACTCCAGATTTTCTATTATTGTTTGATTAAAAATTAGTACCAGTATTAGCAAACAGGGAAGATATGCATATGTACATATCCTCAATGTGAGACACTGTATTGGGGACCAGGATCCTTTTTTATCCAGTGTGCCTCTCCAAGGCTTGGGTACTAGACACTGATGCTGAAAACTAGTTCAAGGAAACAACTTAAGAGCCCTGGGCTTCCAACTACTTGTATTCCTTTTCAGTTTTTATGATACCATGACCCCTGGCCTGTGGAGCACTTAATAGTCAGAGAACCCTCCACAACAGGTGTCCCCTTCCTTTGCCACTCACTAAGGAGAGATTCCAAAAGTGTCTGGCAGAGGTCTAGTTCAACCCCAAGGAGATGAGGGAGAGCCACAGACTGCCACTGAGTAAGACATAAGAGTGCCTTCTGACACAAAGGAAAGATAAAAGAGTGACTCCACTGAAGACGAAATACTGTAATGCACCTGATAACATATAAATAAAGACAAGGGCAATGAATGCCTGCAAGTGAGCATAAACAGCCTGACAAGAAGAGTGGTACATTACCTGCACATGATAATATTTCCAGGTGCCACTTTCAGGCTTCAACTGTTTTCAGTCTGACCTAAAGCAAAGGGACATAAACATTAAATTCTCACTCTGCTTCAGCCTTTTGCCTTGCCTTGCCTTGCCTTCCCTCCATAGATCCATGCAAGCACCAAAGTGAGGTGAAACTTCAGTATATGCTTTTCTGACTTAGAACCATCAGAGGATTTGAATCTGCCCCATTGACTAGTAATGAATGTTAGAACAAGAATGTGTGCAGCCGTGTAACTAGTAATTTTTTATATTCATCCCCAAAACATTCTGACACATAATTACTGAGAGTAATCACTGAGCACAGCCCTGTTTTGGAAGGCTCTTTTATTGCTGATCTGTAGCACAGTCTGGTTTTTAAATGTGATCCTCCTCCACTCCTACCCCTTCAATTTTATAATCAAAACAGGTCTTAAAAAAAAAAAAAGGCAAAACAAACCAAGCAATTTTAAAATTTACATTACAGTGTGCAAGAAAAAGACTTGTAAACCAGAATATTTTAGGGCAGATAATGAGGCCCACAAATATGTAAGGAACAACCCCCTCTGAATCAGTGGGCTGTTTTCTGGCAGAATCTTGCTGAAGTTCCTCTACCAGTGCAGAGGAGAGCTGAGTCTTCCATGGTAAGTGAATGAGCTGATTGTATTGCAGGACAATTTCTACTTGATCTTTTTCCAAGTGTGCAAAGCCATAAGTGATTGCATTTGGACAAAACAGTTGTCAAAGAGAACAGACCTGGGAGTTCTGCATTAAGCATCCAAGTCCTAGCATTTGTGCAGAGAGAAGTTGCATAAGCATCAGCTTCCATCCTGCTTAAATATGCTTTGTACCATAAAATGGGGCCATGAGAGCCAGGAGAGAACCTCCCCTCTGTTCAGAAGGGCTCAACATCATCTGGCAGTTGCCCAAACAAAGGAAGGGAGAAGGACAAAGAAAGCATGACAGAGAAAGGAGGTGGCATGGATCAGTGTTCAGACCAATGCTAGCATAAAGCCCTCTGGTGCAGAGGTGCAAAAGGGAGAGGAGAATCCAGGTCCTTGTAGTTGGTGAGTTCATTGACAAATTCATTTAGCTGTGCAGGTATGTGATCTGGGAGAGGTAACCAATGGCACTTCATGGGACAATCTTGAACCCCAGCACCATGAGATGCCAGTAGTACAGCTTTCATGTGGGGTTATACTGTTGTAAGGGAGGGACACTGATGATTGGAGCTAATGAGGTGTCCTTCTCCTAATCATCTCAAGAACTATTTCTGTGACTGTGACTATGCCAAGTCTATTTCTGTTGTTTTCAAAGTGCTACACCTCACCAGCTGTATCACTGAGAAATCATCTGCAGTACACTGCAGTGGCTTTATTACTCCCACCAGTCTGTGACTAGGTAACACTGTTTGCAAGACCGGCAGATGGCAACCTTTGTTTTTATTTGCTGTCATGTATAACACTTTCATCTTAGTGTATATAACACCAGTTGCATCAGTCAGTTTAGGGTAGAATTATGTCAGCCCTGGCCAGATGATGTTTTGTTCTCCCTGGCTGACATTTCTATCCCAGATGTCAACCAGATGTAGAACAAGAAATGGGTCTATGTGAGAGCCTTCCTCTCACCAGGAAGCTCTGAAAACTGGACAAGGAGAGGTGCTAAACACAAGGTCAGCTTGAGCACAGCCCAATAATAACATCAAAACAACGGAATTTCACTGCCTCTCAGATATAGTCTGAACCTTTGGGGCTGACCAACCCCGTCAGTGCCTAGGAGGCTTAGTCTACCATTTAAAACAATTAATTTTAAAGTTTGTAATATTTATTTTTTAAAGCCTGAAGTGTCACATTGCATTGCTCATTTCTAAGAAACATTCCTGAGGACTCCACAGAAAAAACGTATAATTAAAAAATGAAGATTCAAATGAGGTCAACCTATTTATCAAAAGTGCCTTTCTATTTTTGGAGCTTGATCTGACTAACCAGGCACTGCTCTTTTTATTATGGGTCACTGCCTTTGCAAGCCTCCCTGTACTGACTCCTTTTCCTGCTTACATACAGGGGGCTGCAGTGCATTTCCCCTGTTTACACTATTAGTTGTTATTTCCCCAGCTGCTGGCTGGGTTATGACCCCAGTCAGATCACTAATAATAGCCTCCTCCCCTCTCAGGAAAGCAAGGAGCCAGCAGGGTTCAAGAAACCTGTCCCTTCTTAGAGCATCAACAATGTCTGGCTTCACAGGATTCAGGCTCTGGTGCTCTCTACTCTAAAAACCCCCCACTGGCATCAGCAGGGGAACTTGCACCTGCTTATCTGGCTCCCAGATCTCCAGCACTGTACAAAGCAGCTGATGCCAGTTTTCCCAAGACCCTTGCCTCCTTTCACCTTCCTGGTAAGCAATTTTTCCCGCACTGTCTGGAAGATAGCCCGGAAGTCTACAGAAAACTCTTTCCCACTCACTCCTCTGGCTGTTTTCTTCTTGTTGCTACCTTATTTCTCCAGGCTTTGTAGGACTGAGAAATAATCCTAGTTCAGGAGATAGCTGACGTTCCCTTTAATTCCTTAGCAGCTAAAATAGTATAGTTGTGTGCATACCTTGACACACTTGATATATATATATTTAAGCCTGCTACCTAAAGCAGAATATAGAAAGACTCATGGTACTTAAACAGATACATATTTTCCCTTTGTAGACATAGCACTAACTTTCAGTTCCTTATTAAAACCACTCTGAGGGCTACAGGGTTTGTACATTGCATTCCACCTTTCTCAAGTTGCTCATGTCAGTTCAGTGGGCTAAAGAATTAATTTCCATAAGCCTCCAGAGAGCTGCACTCTTCAGGGGTGGGTGCTGTTTTGATCTCATATTTCCCATGTCGATGTGACCATAGGGATCTCATTCCTTCCTTTTGCCACGACTTCCAGTCCAGCCAAGAAGGTTTCTTAGAGCCTTGATTTGTAAGAATAAACAGCAGAAACCCAACACATTCTTGGGGAAATTATCATTATTAAAAATTACAAACAATTGCAATTACTTCAAGTCTGCATTTGTTAAGATTTCATTCCTAATGAATTGGTTCCTAATGAATGGTTATCCTTTTGCCTTCCTCTGCTGGATTAAAATGCAATTTATTTTCAGAATTCTCTTTCCTGTGTATGCATGAGAAGATCAAGGCCAAGGTGTGGCTGTTACTTCCACAAAGTTATTTCCCCACCTCTCTTTCAATACAATCATATCCAGGCCCAGGTCACTTTTTGAACCTTTTGCAATCCTTTTGAAAAACTTGATGTGCATGGCAGTAACCACCTTATTGACACTACAGGCGACTTTCCAACTTCTCACTGGCATGCTGGCAGACTTTCTCCTTGCTGCAATATCACACCAAAAGCTTATTTCCAGTGGCTTATATACCATGACCTTTAAGTCGCATACAGAATATCTGCTTTCTAGGATATTGTTCTTTATAGAAACATAGAATGATGGAATGATTTGGGTTGGAAAAGACCTTTAAGATCATTGAGTCCAACTGTTAACCTAACACTGATAAGTCCACCACTAAACCACATCACTAAGCACCACATCTGCAAGTATCTTATGCATGTTTCATGCATTTTTTTTTGCTTCTTGCTGTATGACCCTGCATTGGCTATTTAAGATATATAGTTAACTTTACCAGGAGTCCAATGTTGGCCTGTATAAATTATTTACTTTCTAAAAATTTCTGATGACAAATTATTTCCATCAGTCATTTCAAGGTTATTCCTCAACTCAGATAAAGATATTAACAAACATCAGCCTTGAGAATAATCCCTATGGCTCCATGTCATGTTATGTGCTAGTCCCTTGCTACAGCTGTCTTACAATCTATCATCTTCTCTGATGTGCCACCCTTAAGACAGAGCCTGTAGCATGTTACCTTTTTAACCAGGCTGGGAGAGAAAAGCAAAGTCCTCACAGAAATTCTTTAGCATATCTACAACGGGATAAGGATAGAAAGCAGAGCTGCTACAGAAATCTGTTTCCTTCCTTTGTTGTCATGTACTGGGTGTGTTTTCCATGGCTTTATTATGCTTATGCACATAAGTGATTTGCTTCTGTGTGGTTTCAAATTATTACCAAAATTAAGAAAATTGATTTAATTTAGCTTTGGGGTTTTTTTTTAATTAATTTACCCCAAATTAAATTTTCTTTCAGCATTGTAGGGTCACTTCTTTTTTTAAATCTTTATAATAAAGCTGGAGGAAACCCTGAAAGGAAAATCTCATTTTGAATTACAGTTTCTTTAAAATGTCACAATGAAACAGTGTAATGTTTAGAGACCTTTTTTTCTTGTCAAGATTAATAAACCAGCAGATCCACCACTAATTTAAGTGGAAAACATTACCCTCCCTTGCTCCATACAACTCCAGTTTTGTGATCCTTGTGAGAGGCACAATCCTCCTACCTCCCAGTGCATGTAGGATATGACATTCCAGGAGAGGTTGAGCATCTTTGCATTCATGTTGATGTGAGCACAGGCATTCAGCATCCTCCCCTACCTTCAGAGAAAACCACTAGCCACAGAATGCAAACAGTGAACACATACTAGTAAAGCCACTACTAATGTTTATCAGTGCATCAGACAACTTAAAGTAAAAATGAAGCAAATAAGGAAAGAGAGGAAGAAATAAAAGTTTTTTATCCTTGAAACATTCATGTCAAGGGAAGTAGAAGGTACATCTTTCCTCCCTCCTCCAAGGTAACTAGGGTAAAATCCAATATATTATCACAGAAATGTAACAGCATCTCTATAAATAAGTGAAATCTTGGAAAACAATAAAAGTAGTATAAAGGTCTTAGACATTTTCAGGTGTTATCCATCAACTACAATTCAGTGGTGTTTTACACTGAAGGTGCATGGATCACTGAAGCCAGTGTAAAACAGCTAAAGATCAGGTGCTGGCAGCATAGCTGTGCCAGTTTACATCAGCTCAATATAATGGTGTCATTTACACCACGAAGAGAGACCAAAGGACATGACCCTGCTTTTACCTGTGCCTCTGTAAGTATTTTTGCACCTTTTTTTTCTTTTTTTTTTTCACTGCTAGTGCACATTCATAGGAAATACATATAACTCTAACTTTAGTACAATAATAAACATGCTGATCTCTTTAAAAACTAGAAATTAGCAAACAGCCATGCCCATATGATATTTGCAGAAAAGACTGTACCAATATACATGAGGACCTGAAAGAGAAATAGGTTGTAAAGTGAAGAGAAATTGGATTTCACTGGAGAACTCCCAGAAAGCAAATAACCAAGGAAAAGGGGAGCAAGAGACAGAAATAATGGAGTTAAAACCAAATTGCTTTTAAACACCAAAGCTGCTACTGACACTTATGGGGAAATGTACTTTTCACAGGACTGTTTTCTACCCAGCCGGTGTCTGTTTAATGAGAAGAAAGAGAAAGCTGACATTGCGGAGTTCCAGGGAGCTGAGACGTGTGAAGGAAAGAGTTAAGGCTGGAGTCACCCATCTCTGTGATGCTGTGCAGTATTTCAGCCCCTAGTGCCTTCCTCCTCCTCCTCCCTCTCTGTGTTGGAGTGGAAAGGAGGCGGGTTCTTCTGAGCTGTTAAATCCTGAGTGAAGTTTCCCCCATTTCCAGTGGCCACCGTTGTCTGAGGCTGGTTCGGAGCAGGGCTGGGGTTACCCTGACATTTCTGGGACTGCAGCCAGCTAAGAAGGGAAAGAGAAGAAAGGACGAGTCTTTTACAATTTGCTTTTGTCAAAGCGTGGAGAAAGGGGAAAGGGAAGCGCCCTCTTTTTTTTTTTTTTTTTTTTCAGCATCACATTCCTGTGTTTTTCTTCAGCCTGGAAAATATATTAATGCTGGTGCTTTCCTCTCTGGAAACAAAGAAGCTAAACGGGACTGAGGAAGCAAGGAGTGGGAAGGAAGCTTGGGAAGTTTTAAGAGAGAGAGGCTTGGAGCAGCTGGGAGTTCCCTTTTCTTAATGAAATCCCTACTTGTGTGGGTAACTGGTACAGCAAAAAGTCAGACCTGCAGGTAAATGGAGAAGCAGAGATCCCATAGGAAATTTCCGCTAACCTCATCCCAATTGTCAAGAAGGTGAAGAAGAAAGTAAGTTAAAAAGATACACAGGGAGACAGGCTCTGGGACCTGTTGGGCTGCGTAAAGAGAAATCACTGGGCAGTAGCAAAGCTGCATGGCATTTGTCTTCTTTTAAAGGAAGAAGACGTGAAACCTCGTCCCTGGAAGGGGAACTTCCCTGAGAGTGTAAGTCTCAAGTGAAATTCTGGGCTTTCTGCTCTACGTACTGGACCCTTTCTCTGTGTGTGTTTGCATGTGTGTATGTGAGAGCGTGAGAGAGACAGAGAGGGAGAGAAGGATGCAGATCAGTGTTAGACAGAGTCATGTTACAGACGCATGACCTCATTTTTGCATAAAATGATCCATTTTGTGCTTTTCCAAAAATAACTGTAAACTGTACAAAGTCACCAGGGCAGGACTGAGGTGTAATCAGAACTTTTAAATAACAAAAACTAGCTAGCTTGTGCTTTGCTTTTTTTCATTACTTGTGCAAGGTATTTTCATACTGTTAACATCTAACTTTTCCTCTTTCTTGTCCTCGCCTCAAGCAGATTGCACAATGAACTGGAGGCCAGCACTCAGCTTAGCCCTGCTGTGGGCAGCGTGGCTAGTGTGCAGCTCTGAGAAGACGGGGAGGCTATCAGAGAGAGGGAGCCATGGAGTTAGGAAAGTGCCCCTGGCTTACAGGGCTCCAAGCAGCCTCCTGAGAAGGTCTGGAGCAACCCTAAAGAATTCAAGCCCAAATCCCCAACACCCTGTCACCGAGAGGGATTCTTCAGCACCTCCAAAGGCATCTGCCAATCTCCTGCATGGGGAAGCGCGTTCCCAGGCCAGGGGCACGGGGACCAGAATGAGACGGGTACAGAGACTCACAGCTACAGCCAAATACTCCAAGTCTCAGATGATTAAGGACGAAGGGATATCTTCTTCCTCACAGTCACGAGTGATGCGTTTCCCTTCTGGGTCAAGTTCCCCCAATGTCCTGGCCAGCTTTGCTGGGAAAAATCGGGTGTGGGTCATTTCTGCCCCTCATGCCTCTGAGGGCTACTACCGGCTCATGATGAGCCTGCTGAAAAATGATGTTTACTGCGAATTGGCTGAGAGGCACATCCAGCAGATTGTGTTGTTCCATGAAGAAGGGGAAGAAGGGGGAAAAGTCAGAAGGATAACAAATGAAGGAAAAATTCTGGAGCAGCCACTAGATCCTGCCCTCATCCCTAAGCTTATGAGCTTTCTAAAACTGGAGAAGGGGAAATTTGGTATGGTGCTGTTGAAGAAAACACTGCAGGTAGAGGAAAGGTACCCTTATCCAGTCAGGCTAGAGGCCATGTACGAAGTCATTGATCAAAGCCCCATCAGAAAAATTGAGAAGATGAGGCAGAAGGGCTTCATTCAGACTTGCAAAGCAGCTGGAGTGGAGGGACAAGTGGTTGAGGAAGGCAATAATGGAGGCAGCACCCAGCCTACCCCTGGTGGTGGGCATGTCCAGGTGTCAGCAAGGAAGGAGGAGCCAAGGAAGAGCAATAATCACGCAACAAGGACCAAAACTGTGAGGAAACCAGTAACAACCACAGCAGCCTCTCCTCTGCCTACAGTAAGGACCACCACCCTCCCTCTCACCACCACAACTACCCCTGCCACCACCCGCACAGTGACAACAGCAAGCCGATCTACAACAACTACACCCCTCCCCACCACACAGAGGACCTGGACCACAAAGTCACATTCCACCACAGAGTACCACAGGCTGCCAGTAGCCCCTGATGCTACCACACCACGAGTCACAGCCTCTGAGGATTTCTACTCTCCTGTGTGGAAGGCAAACCGCAGGGACCGTCAGCGCGGCCACCCGGAGAAACACTCAGTGGTTGCACGGAAACCAAGCAAATCTGCCCGCTACGACAGTTTCACAGAAGTCCCAACAGCTCCCTCAGTGCACTATACAAAGGCAAACGTGGGTAGATTTAAGGATAACCGGACAGACAGAAAAGACTATAACCATAGGGACCTGAATGTCACACCAGGGCAACATAAACCAACTAAGACTAAATCACCAAAAAAGAAAGCCCAAGAAAAGATACTGAGCAATGAATATGAAGATAAATATGACCCGAGCAAGTCTGCTAGTTCCCATTTAGAGGAAGAGTTCACAGCAGGAAGTATTCCCCCAAAGAAAGGAAAAGAATCAAAGAAGCATGAGCGAATGGATAAACCTGAGAAGAAGAAGAAGAAGGACAGACCTGACAAGCTTCAGAAGCAGTCCAAGAAGGACAAAGCTGAGAAAAAGAACAAGCAGGACAAAGACCGTAGCAAGAAGAACAAGAAAGGGAGCAGGACTGAGAATGAGGATTTCCCCAAGCCCAATAAGAAGCTTTTCCTACAGCCTCCCAGGAAATCAGTGACTGACCTTCTGGAGTATTTTGAAGGCAAAAGGCGGCTCATTGTAAGTAACTCATACATCTGATTATCTAAGTGAAGTCTTATTTTCCTCCTAGTATGAATATATGGAACACAAACTTTATGGTGGTTTTGTATTATTCTTTTTTGGTGCTTTTGTTCGAGAGGTAAAATTTCTGGACCCAAATGATCATTTCCAACAGAGAAGTTTTTGCAGCCTTATGTTGGAAATCTTACATGCAGTATGAAGATCAGTCAGCCAGGAGTTAGGCTAAAACCTCTTCCCAGTTTATTCTATTAGCCACCATATAGCCATCAGATTATTTTATTTCCAGTGGATATGTGTCAGGATCTGTATAGTTATGATCGACAAAATGAGGCTCCAGTGTGGATTACATCCATTCGTCACTTTGGGGTACTTGCCAATGTTACCACATTTTGATGCTCAGCGTGTCCTGCCAGCTGGCACACTTGTTTTATATTGGTGCTGGTGTCCTAAAACTGGAAGCAAGCCAGGTGGCTTGGCAGTACTCGTGCGTGTCTGACTGAGGATATGCACAAAGGCGTATAATCAGATGCCCTGAGGTAAAGTTGTTACATTTGCTATTCTTTCTGTTGGGAATTTGGCATTCAAATCTCCTAGACATCTTCAGAAATCCCGTGCAAACTTTATTCTCCTTTGTTTTTTTCTCCTGCTGTTTTTATTAAACTGTAACACTATGGTAAGTTTACAAGTCTGAGAAACTCAGCATGGTCTGGAGCTACTCATCCCAGGGTTTAATAATGTTGTATGTTTTTCCAACTACTTATCTAAAAAACCACTTCACCTGGGACAGGAAACAGTTTTAGCTGTAGTACAAATGTTTTTCCTGGCAGATGGCACACACCCTGAAAGGTACACGTTGAAAAACAATTCTTTAAAAATATTATTGTGGGAGCTGGTTTCTTGCAATTATTTCACTGCATGCAAGCTGACCTGTTTCACAGCTATTGTCCAATAGTTAGTGTCACAAGCATAGCTTTGACTCTCATGCCTTATATTCCAATAGAAATAACTAAGATGCCAAGCTAAGATTTCTTGAATCATAGAATAGTTTGCGTTGAAAGGGACTTTTAAAGGTCATCAAGTCCAACTTCCCTGCACTGAGCAGGGACATCTTTCACTAGATCAGGCTGCTCAGAGCCTCATACAACGTGACCTGGAGTGTTTCCAGGGATGGGGTATCCACCACCTCCCTGGGCAACCTGTGCCAATGTTTCAACACCCTCATTGTAAAAAGTTTCTTCCTTCTATCTAGTCTAAATCTACCCTCTTTTAGTTTAAAACCATTAACCCTTGTCCAATCATAACAGGCCCTGCTGAAAAGTCCCTCCCCATCTTACTTACAGGTTCCCTTTAAGTACTGAAAGGCCACAAGAAGACAGGGTGTCCCAGGAGCCTTGTCTTCTCCAGGCTGAACAACCCCAACTCTTTCAGACAATCCTCACAGGGAAGGTGCTTCAGCCCTCTGATCATTTTTGAGGCCTTCCTCTGGACCTGCTCCAACAGGTCCATGTCCTTCTTGTGCTGAGGACTCCAGAGCTGGACACAGTGTTCCAGGTTGGTTCTCACCAGAGCAGAGCAGCAGGGCAGAATCACTTTCTTGACCTGATGGTCACACTTCTTTTGATGCAGCTTAGGATGCAATTTGCCTTCTGGCCTTTTGGCCTTCTGGGCCCGTGTCCAGCTTTTCATCCACCAGCGCCCCCAGGTCCTTCTCTGAAGGGCTGTTCCAAATCCCTTCATCCCCCAGCCTGTGTAGATACTGATGATTGCCCTGACCCAGGTGCAGGACCTTGTACTTGGCCTTGTTGAACCTCATGAGGTTCAAACAGGCCCACTTCTCAAGCTTATCCCTCTGGATGACATCCCATCCCTCAGGTGTGTCAACTGCACTACCCAGCTTGGTGTCATTTGCAAACTTGCTGAGGGTGCACTCAATCCACTGTCTGTGTCACTGATGATCTTAAACAGTACTGGTCCCAGTACAGACCCCTGAGGGACACCACCTGTCACCAATCACTATCTGGTCATTGTGCCATTGACCACTACACTCTGGATGTGACCATCCAGCTAACACCTTACCCACCAAACAGTCCACCCATCAAATCCATTTGTCTCCAATATGGAGAGGAGTATGTTGTGGGGGACTATGTCAAAGGCCTTACAGAAGTCCAGATAGACAACATCCATAGCTCTTTCCTTGTCCAGTGATGTAGTCACTCCATCATAGGCCACTAGGTTGGTCAGGCAGGAATTGCCCTTTGTGAATCCATACTGGCTGTCTCAGACCACCTCCCCATCCTCCATGTGCCTTAGCTGAGCTTCTAGGAAGATCTCTTCCATGATCTCCTCAGGCACAGTGGTGAGGCTGACAGGTTGGAAGTTCCAGGGTCCTCCTTTCTACCCTGTTTAAAAATGGGTGCAGTGTTTCCCTTTTTCCAGTCACCAGGGACTTCACCTGACTGCCAGGACTTTTCAAATATAATGGGGAGTGGCTTGGCAACTACATCAGCCAATTTTCTCTGGACTCTGGGATGCATCTCATCTGGTCTCATAGACTTGTATGGGACTGACTTGCCCAGTTTCCCTGACCAGGAATTTAACTGGACCATTATTTAATTGGACCACTGGAATTTATTTCATAATTCTGCTGAAGATGCACAGACCTGAGCAGATGCAACTTTCTTCTCCCCCTCCCCATTCTTCCAGCTCTGGGTGCTGGTCAGAGCTAGCAGACTTGCATTCTCCAACATGTTGAAAGTGGAGAAAAGCCACATACTTGAAAAACTTGAACTTGACTGAATTTTTCAAATAATGCTTATTAGTTACTCATTAACTAATACTTAGCCAAATCAAAAGCTCAGAGAAAGAAAACCCCATAGAAGTTTGGGATCTTTGAAATCTGGTCATATATCTCAACATTGTGACTTCCAAGAATATGTGTAGCATAGGGACAAATGAAAACTAATCTGTAAAAAGAGCTGAAAGCAGAGCTCACAAATGTCAAGCTGCTAATTTATTACACCAATACAGTCCTGGCAACTTAAAGGATGGTCTTTGAACCTTCTGATACTAGGCCACCTCTCAGCTGGATCTTCAAGAAGAGAGTTGCACATTCTCAGGTTGTCAGGCTAAAACTCACTGAAGACAAATTATTATGCCACACTGCACTTCACTTTTCCAATATCTAATACCATCCTCAGCCTGCTTGCTCTGATGTTTCTTAGAGAATAAGTTTGATTTGGTCATTAGTAAAAGCGGTGGCTGAACTTGTACTATCTCTTTGCCATGCATGGAACATGTGGAAAACAAATAACTTCTCAAGCTTCTTTGAATCCACATGTGCCTATTTGCATTTCTTCCATCAAACTGTTTAGTTCCCTTAGGGTCAGTCCTTCAAGCTAGATGAACTCTCATTCACGAGGCTGCAAGCTCCCTCTCTAGAGAGCTAGTCCATGCTGCTGCAGAAGGGGCTTTACCTGAGTTATTCCCCGTTGCTTTGCTACACTTTCATCTTTCAGCCACTGTAAGAGACTGACTCCCAAGGACACAGTTTCAGTTCTCTCCCAAAAATCTTGGGAGAGGGACATGGGATTTTAAGTCCTAAACATCGTTAAGGATTTCAGATTGCAGATTTCAGTGTGAATTTCAAACATCCAGAATTTTGAAGGTTATTCTGGGTTAAGTTCAGTTAATGACAAATAAGGGATCCAGCTGCAGAAACTGAAAAACTGTATGGGTTTTGAGTCCTGCAGCCCCACCTCTCTAAAGCAGGGCTTTCATTGCAGTCTTACTAACATTGAGAAATCCTGGCTTAGTGAGTTTGGGATTTTTGTTTATTTCTCTGTGGTGATGAAATGCTGAGTGATAGTTTGTATACAACATTCTATTTATACACGCAGCTATATGCACATGCACATACTCACACGTGCATATACAGATACAGCGTATATAGTGCCTGGGTTAAAACAGTCCTGGTGCAAAGCTTTGATTTTAAGTTTGTTTTGCCTCTTAAATGTTGCCTGCTTTGCTCTACAAGGTTTGATGCAGTAGATCAAATTCAGACTTAACTGTTCATTCCTGCTTACAGCGTCCAAAACTAGGAGGACAATATAAACCAGTGGTCTGGTTTTGATCTCAGTCCTCAAATCCTTTTCAGGATCCTTTTTTTTTTTTTATATTTGAAGCATTTCTACACAACTTAAAAGAAAAACACGTTACATGTTATGACCCAGAGAAATCAAATCCTCCTTGTGCCTGACTCTTATTCACCTCATGTCCCAATGCTGCAGTCATGTCAGGAGGCATTTGCATAAATGACAGTCAGATCTCATAAGCCCAGAAATGCCTCTTACATTTCAGTGCATTGATGAATTGGATTTATAAGGAGCATATGATAAAAATTAGCCTCCAGGCCCTACAAACTTAAGAAGGCAGCTATAAGATGACTGTACCTGTCATAGACTACAGTATAAGTTTGCAATTGAAGGATTCTGGTGATTATTTATGACTGTAAACCCTAAAATTTTGATCCAGATTCCAACACTCTTTGTGTTTGGGGAATTGGTGCCAGGTCCTTGATTGTAGTTCACTGCTGCCAATTAGAATTATTACATTGCCAGAGTTGCAGCATTCCTCTGTACCTTCTGCTGGAAACGGCTGCACAGCACCACTGCATATAGTTACACACACACCTTCCCTGGAATATTTGCATCTCAGACACCAATGAAAGACCTAAATTGTGTGCTTTAAAGTTTTTAAAAGTTAAATATTTGCAATTTTTAAGAGGCTTTGAAATCACTAATATAAACTGTATAGATTTTTATACTTTTGTGGTTGTATTTGTTCCTCCTCCTGCTCTCCCCTCATAGCCATGCCTTCTCAGCAAATATAAGTCCCATAAGACATCAAAGTGGCTTAGAAAAAACAAAAGGCAAATCAGCAATTTTCAGATGAGGTCACAGTGGCCTTAGCAAGTCTTCAAGGTTTTCTTATATGGCCATCAGTTACATAAGTATTTATGTAGCCCTAGTGGCACTCACCCCTTGACAGTCAAAATGTCACCAGGAGCCCTGCCTGGACCATGGCATGAGGCCAGAGTGGCTGCCATTTTCCCAGTGCTCCCACTGTGTGTGAGCAGGGGAAATCCTAGATTCATGGCACCACTGAAGGCTGCTAGGGAGACCTTGCAGGACTAGTAGGACAAGGGATAATAAGAGAGGACAAGCTTTTCTGTAAAATCCAGTGCAAATTCTTCTCCCAGCACTGTGGAGGACAGCAGAGGAGCTAGTGCCACCAGCTGGCTGTGCTTCCTAAGGTTTTCCTGTTCCTGCTTGAAGACCTTTGGGTCAGGCCTGAGGCTAAATGTATGCTCCAAACACTAATAAATACAATAAGGCTACAGAGTTGTCAACAGCTGTGTGGAAAAGAAAGCCCAGTTTTCAGACAGTGACTTATATTCCTTCAGTAAAATGCTCATCTGCTTCATTCCTTATACTAAACAAGCTCTTTTGTCTCTTTCACCAACCAGCTGATCACAACCCCCAAGATGGACAACACCATGTATGTACAGCAGCGAGATGAGTATCTGGAGAGCTTCTGCAAGATGGCAACGAGGAAGATCTCAGTCATTACAATTTTTGGCACCATGAACAACAGCAGCATGAAAATTGACCACTTCCAGCTAGGTTCTTTATTTTTTAATAATTTCTTTCCATCTCATGGCCACAATACAGACAAGGGGAGAAATCTCCCCAGCTTGGGTCAAGATCTAAGCAAGATCATTTGTTGTGGTCCAGTTCTGCTTTTGAACTCATTCCTCTTCCTTCCATGCTAACTAGCCCCCTTTGGTATTTACGTAAGTGTCTCTGGTATTTTCCATTTTTAGGCTTCCAGTGCTGTAACTTGAGCACCTCTAGCATTCTTTGTGGGAATTCTTAAAGCTAGTGAAACTGTGAAACAGTGAAAAGGCAGGAAAATGTGATGAGGGTATGGGACAGAAAAAGGAAATTAGGCTCAACTCTACCAGTATCTTGAATACCAACCTCACTGTCTAACTAAACAGCTGCCCTAATACAATGCTCACCTGCCCCTGGTTTTTGCAAGACATTAGCCATGGGTGGCTAGATACTGACTAGCATGATTTAAACACTGCTTAAAGAAACTGGCTGTTGTCATGAAGGGGAAGAGACTGGTGGCAGAAAATGCTGAAGGGAACTGTTGGAGATTATATTCATAACTCGGAGCAAGTTAATCCTATTTTGAATTTCAACATCATTATCTCCCCACTTTGACATATAACACTTTCTCATGCCTTTGTGCTCCTCACAAGGTCATGGAAAAAGCTTCATTTTTCAGGGGCATGCACTGACTAAACCAAGGACAGAGAGAAGTGTGCTAGTTAGACCCCTTGCTGTGAATTCCTTTCCTGCCCAGGATGAGCTTTCCTGGCCCTAAGAGCTGATTTTGCTACATTCACAAAATCAGTATTCTCTGCAGTAAGGGGAGGTCCAGATGTGTTTTCCCCTCTGTACTGGTAAACAGATATTAATTTAGAGATTTCTACCACAGCCTCTAGGTCTGGACAAGCTTACAAATCTGCACCACCAAACCTGATATTAAGAGGTATTCTGAAGTCCTGTCACCTCTCTTTACCCATAAGCAAGATCACCATCAGTGTGACTACTTATTGTTGGCTATTTAAAAGAGGTTCATCTCATTGAAGCCAGAGGTTTTGGAGGCACTATAAATCAGTCTATGCAGGACTTGCAAAATAGCTCATTCAGCCATATTTAGTACCACCTTCCTTACATATAGAGTTCTCGTATAGATGGGTAACACTTGGCATCCATCTTTATAGGCAGCTTTGAAACATCTGGTGTTAGTGTTCAGGTCCTGGAGAAGCACCCACCAAAGCTGCTAAGAACCCTTCTTTTTCCTAACAGTAGGGTCTGGACAAAGACCTCAGGTCCCAGTTCAGCAAAGCACTTAAGCTTAGGTGTCCCTTGAATCATGTAAACATTCTCATTGCTGTCTGTGTCTAAAGGTTAATACCATCGCTTTACTGGACAAAGCCAAAGATATTATAAAAGCTGCTGGTTTTGCTTGTATGTCCACTACATCTTTCCTCTAGAAGTTCATCTGGTTTTACCAGACCTTGTGACAAGATGTGTGATGGAACAGAAATCTCAGGACCACACCAGCTCCAGGGTATTTCAGGTCTGGCATACATCAGGCCAGAAGATTACAGATTTATGTCTGGCTTCCAGCCATACCTCTCCTGCTCTCACAGGGAGAGGACCTAGTGGAAGACCAAGAAACTTATGTCCCTGCATGACAGAGAGTCACAAATCCTGCCAGACTGTCCATTTATGCACCTCCTGGATAAATCTGGAGTGGTACAGGATTTTCCACATCAGGCCACGGTTACTCAGCGTCACTTTTTGTGTACCTAGACCCATCTGCCTGTCACTGGACTATTTAGGATTATATTTAGCTTCAGTCTGGCTAATAAACAGACATTCACTGACATAGACCATATTCTTTCAGCCTGTTCCAAACTCAATCTACACCCAAACTTCCCCCAAACCACACAAGTGTATATAACAGCTGAATTCTCACAGGAGGAATTAACTTCTTGAAGAAAAGCAGAAGACTTAGAAGGGTATAAGTTAAATCTTACATGAAGTTCACCTTTTTATTTTTCCAAAACAGTAAATTCTGAGCTTTTAAAAAAGTTTAAATAATACAAACATCTTTCTATTCTACCTCCCCTTCTCCTCCACCATTCCTGCTTGCATGGCCTCTTCATGGCTCGCTCCCTGTCAGCACCAGAGGCAGCAAAAGCTCCTAAGAAACATTTTGTTCACAGTATTTATGCTGTAGGGAGAAGCCTTAGCACTTAGCATGATGAGGTCTTGTAGTGTTACATCTTGGGACTGAAATACAAATGACAACAACAGAGAAGTCAAAGAACAGATTTTTCACTTGAAATTTCAAACACATTTCGAAGTAGTGAATGAAATAGAGCTCATTAACACTGGCCAGGATCTGCTCATACTGAAACCAAAGAGTGTTTCCCAGTTTCCCAATGGAATGACACAAAAACTAAGTGTCATTGCAGAGGTCTTCTCTTCACCTCAAGTAAGCCATGTGGTCTCTTTTCCCTAGCTCATGGGAACAGAGCTTTAGTCAACTCAACACCAGTCCCAGACTACCTTCCTCACAGTCAAAGCCAATACCTAATCTATTAGGCCACTGTACTGCTACAAAAACCTGCTGAATTTCTTTGCAACCTCATTTAAATTAAAGACCAACTCATCTTCCCATGTTGTCTAGCTGCCAAAGATGTATTGGCAAAAATTTCCACACTCTTTCAGTGACATTTCTAGAAAGAGCAAAGAGAGTGAGAACTCTGCAGGTAGCAGCAGGCAGTCTTAACTCCCCTTGTTCTTCATGCTGATTCCAGATGTCCTTTAAGAGGTGGAGGTCAGGGACCAGTAGTGTATTGGAAAGAAGCAACTAGATAATATTTTTTTTCTTCCTAGAAATAACTTCCAAGTATGAAAGGCAGGCCAGTCTTTGTGGCACTATTTTTTTTTCCCCGAAACATTTTTCTATAACACTCCTGTAATTCAATATTTCTTCTTTACATTGTAAGTTTTGAAAGAAAATCTCCTAACAGTGAAATTCTAAAGTGCTATCTTCATGTTGATATCTCAAGGCTTTAAAACAGAAGAATGCCAGAGGTCAGTTGCTACTGCACCATACAGCTGTTTTCCACCACATTTCAGACTAACATCTTTTACATTATTCTACATCCATACAGGACAACCAATTAGTCTTTGCCTCTTTAGGGAATTGTCTGCAGGCATGAGTATGAATTTTTGGTCTGTTTTAATGGTGATGCTTGCCATTAGTGACATGTGCATCTCCCTTAGGAAGCACTGATGCATGATTTGCATGTTCTATAAAGTGAATAACCAATTAGAACATCCAGCAACCCATCCAATGGGGAATTTATAACATTGCCTACAATTCTTGACAAAACTTTCAACTGAAGTACAAATAACCATGTAAAATGACACAAATTACATGTATAGCTTGATTAGTATAACCAAAATTTTTTTCTGGGTTGTTTTTTTTTTCTGCAAGAAGTGGGTCCAAGGTGTGAAACTTAAAGGTCAGGTTCTGATTCAAGCATTTTCCCAAATTTTAATACAGAAGTTTCATTCATTCTATTACACAGATTAGACCTACTGCAAAATTTGAATCAGATCAGTGCTAGAATGGAAATGAACATCAGCAAGTATATGGAGGAGGAGTGCCACAGAAGGGTATATAGAGACACCTGAAGAGCTAGGACTGCAGTATTCAAGACACATTAAACAGTTTCTGGTTTCTTGCAGTTACTAAACCTCCCATGAAATTTTTTAAGACTGGCAAGTTTAACTGTAGTGTCCTGGACAACCTCAAGCTATTTTACTGACCCAAATTCTCTGACCTGTTTAATTTGGATATGGTGTTTTCCAGCTCCTGTCCTAAACCATTGAATAATCTCTATTTTCTATTCCTTAAGTGGTTGCATTTCAGAAGCCGGTGAAATTATTATTGGTACATGAAAATACATGTATAAGCATATTGAAAAAATCTAAAAGATCTTTCCAGGAAAGAAAAGACAACCAAGAATTTTCAAAAGTAACTAGAGATGTTGAATACTGAAGTGCATGTGCCTTAGGACAGACTGATTTTCAAAAAATCTTTGGATAGAAAACTGGACCATTAAAATCCATAATGCCATATTGATGTTTTTTAGTAACTTCACTAGGCAGCAGAAAGAAGGCTTCTGAGAAATTAATCTTCCCCCTTTCTTTCAAGGTGAAATTAAAGGCAGAGTACTGTATGATTCTATGACTTTTATTTCTCCTTTGTCTCACATTAAGATAATGAAAAGCCCATGAGAGTGATAGAGGATGAAGATCTGGTGGACCAGCAGCTCATCAGTGAGTTGAGGAAAGAGTATGGCATGACCTACAATGACTTCTTCATGGTGCTGACAGACACTGACATGAAGGTTAAGGTGAGGGTTTCAACTCTTTGAAAGAAAAGGCATTGGAAAAATATGGGAAAAAAAAATGGAAAAGAAAAATTGTAGGAAATTACACTAGTGGCTTGCGTGTGAGGCACATAAGAGACTGATGAAGGACTTGGTGATTGCTAAATGAGAAAAAAGGACAGTAAGAGAAATTTTCAGGAATGAGGTAGCTATCTTCACTTTCTACAGTTAGGGGATTTCAGGAATTGTGGGTTTCTGGTGGGACAGTGAGCTACCACCCCAGGAACAGGATCCTGCACTGGCTTAATGCAGTACCTGGCATTCTAAAACATGTAGTTAGGCTGTTCAATGGAATGACAGTACATTGCATATGGACAATGCTCTAGTTGAATAGCTTTACAAAAGCATACAATGACAATTTGCTGCCTGCAATGGCCTGGCCCTATCACATTGGGCAAATACTGAAAATATGCCACTTCCAAAGAGCAGGCTGACTGCAAAAACAGTAGTAATATTTTCCATGGTTTCTAATCTGGTTTAGGCCTTGTTACTTGTGTGTAAGTAGGAATACTTGAATCTTTCTATAACCTACAGTGCTGTGATACATGCATCCTTTCATCCATCTGTTCTTTAATCTTAACAGCAATACTATGAAGTACCTATAGCAATGAAATCTGTGTTTGATTTGATCGACACCTTCCAGACACGAATTAAAGACATGGAAAGACAGAAAAAAGAGGGCATTGTCTGCAAAGAAGATAAGAAGCAATCCCTGGAGAGCTTTTTATCCAGGTATTACCTTCTATTCATATCTGCTCCTAGGTCTAATAATTATTGTCTTTTTGGAAAAACACCCGTCCAATTATTTCTGTTATTTTTTAATATAGATTTCTCAGTATTTAGAGTGTTAAGCAAATACAGAGATCTAGCCATAGTTGAATGCAGTCTTGTACAGACCACTAGAAGACGGGATACATATTTTGTTTCCTGAATGACTGCACATTCTTTGGACACTTAACTTTCTGTACCTTGGTTCCCCTACCATGGCATGGAGACATTAACACTGATTTGCATTAGAAGGGCAAGTAAGGATTAATTAACAGATGTTAGCTCTGTGTTTTTAATGCACGAAGCACAGTGTTTTATGTGTTTCTAACATCAACTACCACAAACTCATTAAACCCATTCTAATCCCTTCCATGTAGCTCAAATCAGTAATTAATTCTCTGTAACTTCCTTCTTATCCTGCTTGAGATAACAGTTGGTCTTTGCTTGCTATAAGCAAAGTATTAGTCATGTGTATTATTAAAGGTCATGCATACTATTAAGGGTCTCTTGCAAAATGTTTGAGAGACTTTCTGCAGAAAGACAGTTCTGTTTATGCAATCTATATGCTGTGTTACTGCTCTACCTGTGAGACCTAAATTCCAGGCAATAAACATGTCTGGACTGTGGGAATTCATATCCACAGAAGAGCTGTGCAGCCATAGCACTCTCTGTTACAGAATAATTTATACGAAATCAGGGCTAACCCCTCACTCTAGGCTTTACCTGTTAGTACTGCACCCTCCTTACCTGCTATCAGAATCCAGAGGAATACACTGTTAATGCCAGATGGCTTTAAAAACAAATGAGGTGGCACAATGGATTATGACTTGAGGAGGAAAGGAGCAATGGGTAAATGAATAGGTTGTTGGTTCACACACATTTTAAAATTCAATGGGCATTTCAACGGAAAGAGAATCTTTAACAAGATCCACTCCACCCACCTCACCACCTCCTGTTTAGGTCTCAGTGATTCATCCTCAAGACCACCAAGAACAACCACAGTTTGGAAACAGCTGACCAACACAAGAGCAAGCTTGTATGCTGGAAAGTGACAGGCCCCAAATCCTTCTTTGCTTGGAAACAGCCCTATTAATAAACACACATCAGAAAAACAGGCAGGAAAAATGCAGAATGTTGCATCTATAAACAGAACTGCTGCTGCACAGAATGCATCTATTGTCTGCAAAACAAGCATCGGGCTTTAAATATTGGATGGACTTTTCTAGCCACATTAACTGGTCAGACTTCCAGCAAGATTTATTCCAGCCTTGTCTAAGACTATCTTCCCAGCTGAACAAGCATCCTGGCATCATCTTTCTAGTGTTGCTCATTGGGGACATCAATTATAATAATGCAAATATTGTTCTTAACAAGCCTGGCTGGCATGAAAGGAGACCATGAGAACCATAAATGGTTTGAGTAATGCATAAAAGCCACATGTATCAAGATGAGATCCTAGAGTTTGTTGGGGGGAGTCCCCCTGTAACACCAAAATGCTGACTGTGCTGCTGTCTGGGCTCACAAAAAGAGTGAGACACAAAATAGACAGAAGAGAAAAAAGGGATGCACAAAGGAAAGGGTCTGGTGATTGGACTACTGGCCTGTGGCTTCTAATGTCAGATATAAAGCATAAATCTGTACCTTGCTGTTGGTGAACTAACAGATGTGAAGGACCAACTGAATCAATTTCTCAGTAAGAAGTAGCCCCAGACAAGCACACCAAGTACAGGGATTGCCTGGGGCCTGGAGATATACAGTTTGAGTGGCTTTCAACCCTTTTCAGCTCTGTGCATCTCCAAAGGGGATACTCAAAAAAATCGGAAAGGAAAAAAGCATCTCACAAATAAGATTCCATCCTGATTTACGTTGTAGACAAAATGTGATCCAATGTTTACATTCTAGGTCACTGTTTATAGGTAGCCAGGTGCTTTTGCCATACAAAAGATCACAAAGGTTATCTTCTTCCGCGTTTTCAGAGTAACACCACAACATTCCCACCCCTTCCTTCATGTCACATGTGACTCTTCGTGCTTCTTATTCCTATTCACATAACTGTATACACATGCCCATATGTCTTTGCTGTTTCTCCTGGGCAAGACTGAAATTGTGGAGCTTTGCTTTTCTAGGATTTACATTTTTAATTATAAAAATATACCCAGTATCAGTCAGTCAACAATACAAAAACATCAACATCCCCTGCTCTTTCAGCAACTTATTTTTTGATTTTGAGCAAGTCCCATCATATTTTCTGATTTTCCAGTGGAACAGAACTGACCCACTGCATTAGCCTTTATGTTGAGGTCTTCACATGGTGCTGCTATTATTATAACAGAGTACCATCTGCATCCATTTAAAAGATCATTTCCTGCTATAAAAATATCCCTGCAGCTTTGCAAATTGCTATAAATCTGATTTATTTAGGTCTAGTAGAGAAGTACATTTATTCAAAAAAGGTGTTGTTTGGAGAGTATTATAACCCCTACAGTTTCAAATTGTAAAGGTTTCAAGTGTCCTACAACACTGCTTTTCTTTGAGAGGACAACAGAAGGTGCTCCTTGTGCAAAAGTCTGGTTAGATGGGATATCCCATAGTAAAGAAACATCCAAGATTTATCTTATTGCTCCATGCATGCCTTATATAGCCACAGGCTCACACAACCACATACTTACAAACAAGCTCAGACTTAAATCCATGTTAAAAGTATTTTGAGCGAGTGTGGTGTAGAAGAAAAAGAGGTCAGCAAGTATTTACACAGAAGTATGAGTTATGTCTGAAATGAAGATACACCCTAATTCTCAGACAGCCCTTGGACTGTGAAATAACTGTGCAGTTCCAGCAGCAGTGAATGACGTAAAATCTAAATGTCTAGTAAGGAATTCTACAGGAATCTTTCTTTCTCTTGAATATGCATTTCTCAGCAGTGTTGTAACTACTGAAGGGGGCTTTTTGCAAAGATCATAAGCTTTGTAGTGTTTTTTTTTGGTGAAGCAGCAAAACTGCAGACGCTTCTTTAAGCATTTTGGAGTTGTAAAATTCAAAACAGGGTTTACCATCTCCCTGTGATGGATAGAAATGGGAAGATCTCTCATCCAGCTGTTACTAGAAGTATTGAGAGGCATGACATAGCCTACAGAGAGGAAAAATGCTAAGAGGACTTGAGTCATATGTTATGACCATGCCCTGTTGCACTCCCATCTCTTTCCAGGTTCCGATGGAGAAGGCGGCTGGTGGTGATCTCTGCACCCAGTGATGAGGACTGGGCTTATTCCCAGCAGCTTGCTGCTCTCAGTGGACAAGCCTGCAATTTTGGTGAGTTGTACTCCTGCTCTCCAAAACCATATCCTTCCTGGTGATGTGATGGATTCCTTTGCTCGTCTGAACTGAGACAGTCTGAAGGGTCTGACAATTGAAAAGTTTGCTGTGGCTACTCCAAATCCAAATGGAAAAGACTGTGCTAAGCAGGCTGTACAGCACACCCTGACAGCTAAGACAGCTAAACAAAGTATTCTCTGAAAACATTTGTGTGAGGCAGAAAAGGTTAGCATTTGGAATCTCCTCTTCAGGCTTGTACTACAGATCAAATATATTTTCTTTTTCTTACTGCACAAATTAGCAACAAGTACAATGCTTTGGGAAGGTCAGATCCTCTAACACCCAGCTCAGAACCGGGCCAGGTATCAAGGAGATATGTGGACATAAGGTGGTTTTTTTTTTTTCTTTTGCCTTCCTGCCTCGCTGCCAAAGCCTGTAAAAATATTAATGGAAGCTGCTTTAATCCAGTAAGGACTCTCCCAAGTCTCCTAAGTAGGTACTTTAGATCCAACTACATAGAGAGATGGCCTCCTCCAGGAGGCAATTAAGAGCAAGATCTAGAAACACTCTATTGGCTTTCCACTATGAAGCCCAGAGAAACCTGCTCTTTAACTTAGGTTCCTAGCAACACAAATACCATACAGGGCCTAGACTTGACTCCTACAACAGAATGAAACAGGTCCCATTCAGAAAGTGCTATTTCCATACATTTCTATACATTTCAGTTATGGCTGAAGGGAGATCTGCACAGTATCACTGTTTATTCATAATCACCTGGCCTTCATTCAGAGCATCACCAACATCTTATTCTGTAACTACCAAAGTAAGTTAGGATATGGACCACTGTAAAAAGCTTTCTGAAGAATGGAACATAACCAAAACAGTTGGTTCTCCTCTTTGTTAGGGACAGCTTGAAGGAGATCCAGTGAGTTCCTAAAGCATTTGTCCTTAATGGGTGTTTTAACTAAGAGGTATGTTTTTAAGCATCTTACCTCCAACTTGTAAAAAGTTAAAGAATTTGTAGATCATAGACTCATGTTATACAAACAGTTCTACAGCCTCTAAGGTCTTTCTTCAAAGCAAAGGCAATAGTCCAAGCCTCTGCACAGAACAAAATGAAAGAAGTGAATGCCTGTCACAGCCACTCCCTGCAGTCATTTGGAGTTTAACTGTGATAGGTTGTATTGCCTCTAAATACTTTATTGCTGTGTGTATGACAAGAGCTTTACTACTGAACAAAACAGTGCAGAAACATTCTGAATTTGGGGAATGGCCCCTGCAATTTACCGGTGCATCTGATGCTTGCATCTCTGTGCTACAGAAACACACCAAATGCTGTCCTTGCACAGACCTGGCTGATTAAAGTGATATCTGCTCAAGAATGAGCAGAAAGATCCAGTCTGACCCAAAACCAACTTAATTTCCTCCACAGGTCTGCGCCATATAACTATACTCAAATTGCTAGGACTTGGAGAAGATATTGGAGGGGTCTTAGAGTTGTATCCAATTAATGGTAAGTGACTGCTTCCAGTTTCTTCAGTAATACCCATGAAGGGCATTGCAGAATGCTGAGTGTTTCTTTGCTGTAATTTCTTTAGAGGGATGGGTATGACTGTGGTTTTCTGGTTTCTTTTAAGAAACAAGATGACAAAAAAAGCAAACAAAAAGCTTTCTTGGTGCTCCTCTGCTAAATGTCATATAACTTTTCCACGACAGAAAAGCCCAAATATCATCTGGAAGTCATCTCATATCTTTATCTCCCACCTAAACATACAGTCCCAAGTACACCCCTCTGCCTGCCTGTTAGACAAAAGGGTATCTCTGCCTTTTACTTGCTTGAGAGTTTGCAGGGGTAATAGAACCAACTCAGTAGATTCTCCTGCATGGGTCCCTCATCTTCATAGAATGGTCTGGGCTGGAAAGGACCTTTTAAAGATCATCTAGCTGAACCCCCACTGCCATGAGCAGGGACATCTTTCACTTGATGAAGTTCCTCAAAGCCCTGTCCAATCTGCCCTTAAACACTTCCAGTGATGGGGTATCAAACCTCATCCTAAAAAACTCTTTCCCTGCATCTAATCTGAAACTCTTACAGTTTAAAGCCATTACCCTTGACCTGTCACTGTGGGCCCTGGTAAAAAGTCTTTCTCCATCTTTCTTATAAGCCCCCTTTTTAAGTGTTCTACTTGCATCCCAACAGGCCACTTCAGGTAGCTATTCTTAAGAGATGTCACTGTCGGGGTATGTTTCAAATGTTACACATTCTTCTACCACCTAATCCCAACAACTGCCTCCATCAGTGGAGGAACAAAGACATGAAGGAGTCTATTTGTCACCATTCCTGCTGCTTTGTACATGAAAGCATGCTAGTCCTTAAACTGCACATAAGCATGAAGTCCATATCTAAAAAGAATAAAACAGAGGAAGCAGATGTCATATTTCTTTCATTGACATTCTTACAGCCTCTGCTTACTTTTCACTGAGGGACTACATGACCTTAGTTAAGATCAACAGATCTCTTTTCAATTTACTTCTCTCTTTTTGAATTCACATTAACTTCTACTATGCATCCTCCTGTGAGAACTTACATAGATCTCCAAGCTACCTTTTATTTGTCCTGAACACAGCCCCCATAACTTTGTTTGATACCCCTTATCTCTTGTGCAGGGAAAAAGGTAAACATTTAATCCCTATCCATCCCTGCAGTGATATTCACAATGTCGTAGACCTCCCCTCAACTAATTTATTTTACAGACTGCAGTCTTTACTTGGCCATTTCTGACTTTATTCCTATGATCAACCTTGTTGCCTTTCTGACTTTTTTCCGCAGTTTTACCATACTCTTTTGAGGTAAGAGAAACAGAATTTCATGCAGTGTTCAAGATGCACGCAAACAATAGGTTTCCACAGTAGCATAATAACATTCTGATTTTTCATTATTTTCCTCATGGTTTATAACATCCCTTCTTGCTTTTGACCATTAGTGAGCCCTGAACTCCCCTTTCATGAAACTTTTTCATAGCCTTAAGATCTCACTAGCAAGTGGTAATAGTCAGACTTCATCATTTCTTAATGTGGATTTAGCAAAATTTTCACCATGTGCATCATTTTATTTCAAACTGAACAAAATTTCCTACATCATTTTATTAACCAGTCAGTGTCTTACAAAGGTCTTCTGCAATGCTTCAGTGATTCCTTGCCCTTATTACTCTGAGTATCTACACCATCACTATGCCTCCTCACCTCCATGCTCGTATGTTATGTGCATCATTTAGAAATACATTGACCACCACCAGTCCCAGTACAAACAACTGCATAACCTCACTGGTGACCTCCTTCCACTCTTGGAGCTGATCATTCACTCCCACCTTGTTTCTGCCTTTCAACCAAGCTATCAAAATTCCTTTTGAAGACTTCTGGTAATCAGCATAACCTGTATTAAGCCAGACCACCCTTAGCAACCTGCTTGGTAACTTCCTTTAGAGAACCTCAACAAGGTTGTAAGGCAGGATGCCACTTTGTAAAAGTCCTGTTGCCAAGTCAACTATGTATATGCGTTTGCGTGTTCATATGTATATATATAGGTGTCCACTGATCCTAGTTCACAGTTTCTACTCATTTACCCAGCACAAACTTCACACAAGCCTGGAGTTCACCAGATATGCACTAGAACATATGTTTTATGTGTGGACATGACATCTACCACATCCCATGACAGTTCCAAGAGTGAGGTCCCATATTGCCATTAATGCCCCAGCAAATTCATACTGCAATTCTTCATACTATCACACTCCCTGTGATTTCTTTGTGACCTTTTTTCACATATGCCTTCTTCATTTTGTGAACCAGTGACCCAAGCTGCATAGAAGCCAAAGAAGTACAAGTGTGCGCACTCTAGTAGCTTCAGCCTAGAGAATAGAGACAATTTTACTAAACCTAACAAAACTGATAAAAATACAGCTTTAGTTCACAGTGGATTCACAGTTTCATTTTGGAACCAGGAAACCATGAACTTGTAAATGACAAGATCTTACACTGACAACTGCTGGGCTGTATCCTGTCTCATGTCACTAACTCACTTACCTAGAAACCATCATCATTGCCTGAACAAAATATCAATGCTGTTTTTATGTGATCACTTTTTAGGAAGCTCTACTGTAGATCGAGAAGATATCCCAGCTAATTTGGTGAAAGATATTCGAAATTACTTCCAAATTAGCCCAGAATATTTCTCCATGCTTCTAGTCGGGAAAGATGGAAACGTCAAATCCTGGTATCCTTCTCCAATGTGGTCTATGGCAATTGTGTATGATCTGATTGATTCCATGCAGCTTCGGCGACAGGAAATGACAATTCAGCAATCGCTCGGCATGCAGTGCCCAGATGATGAGTATGGTGGGTATGGTTACCATAGCTATCACCAGGGATACCAGGAAGGTTACCAAGATGACTACCGTCACCATGGAAGTTACCACCATGGATATCCATACTGAAAAGAGCAACTTAGCCTCTGACTGCCCCATGTCTGTCTTCTAATAGCTATCCAAGCAATAGGTGGCCAGTTGCAGAAAGTCTTCACAGGCCACACAGATTTCCATGCCTCGTTCTTCCACTGTTCAATCAAGGAACTTTGGTCATTTGCCTTCTCAGAAACACAGAAGCCTCTGCAGTGAAGCAGTTCAAACCAGTAGTATTGAAGCTTTAAACAATAAAGACTCCTTTATATATTTAAACCTTTATAAACAAAGGGCATCAGCAAGTGCTGTTTGTATTAAAACCAAACAAAAAGCACCTACAGCCCCAGTCCATGGACACTACCATAGGGCAGGACACAGACTGTCCAACAAATATTGCAATGCTCTATTTAGTATTTTTTTTCTAAGGAGAAAAAAATTAAGTATATTTATTGGAAATTGTGATTGCATTGTGCTCATGAAGACAAGCAAAAAAAAAAAAATCATTCTTCGGGACTTTTTCTAGGAAAGGAAAATTTAAGAAAATGATGGGGCAGGCTCTTTCATAATAACAACAATAATAAAATCCTTTTGAAGTACCTTGTCTAAAAAGACAGTATCCCTTTTACAGTGCATTAACATTGTAATTAGCTACCTTCAACAATGAAAATAAGAACTTATATGGCTATGGCATATGTTCCAATACAATACAATGTAAAGTTCTTAACTACAAAGCTTGCTGCATGGCCATTTATTCATTTAATTTGGGTCCCTGTTCACTTAGGTTCTGCCCACCTGACAGCAAATCCAAGTTAATGAGAGCTAAGTGGAAACACCAACTATAGTTAGCATTGTCTGAAATACAGAAAACTGAAATGCATTATTTTCATCAGATAAAAAGAAAAAAAAAATCTCATTCACATATATTTTAAATGAGTTGTTATTAGCTCTCTATAATGTTTTTAATTAAACTATTGCTCTAAATTTCACATTTCCTTTTACCCCTTCTTCTCATACCCTCCGCCATGTAAACAAAATAATCTAGACTAAGTGTTTATAAAACTATTCAGGAATAATTTGACCTACTACTAAACCAACTCTATTTCTTCCACACTTTCTGGAATTGTTTTCTTCTCCCTTCATTGGTGTTTTTCGGCATTGGATCTGTTGCACCACCCTACTCCTACTCAAATGATTGGCAGGAATTTCACGCATAGCCCTGCCTTCCAACACCATTTGGGTTAGATTTCTAAACATTGAAGACCCAGCAGAAAGATTCAGGAATATCCGAAAGTGAATGTATCATGCAGCCCTTCACAGAGGGACAGTGGTCACTTCTAACGTTGAATACATGCCTGACCTGTCACATTTCTTTTTATAATTTATGCCAGGGGTGCACGTGTCACGTATAAATACGTGCAACAGGGACCTCTTACCAGGTTTTGCCAACACAGCAGTAGCACAGCACAGGAACAGGGAGAAAATATAGCTCTAAGCTGGCCAGGATATGCCCCACAGTTTGAGTTATAGCATTTTAATTACTTTTTTTTTTTTTTTTTTTTTGGCCAGATGAAAACAGAACTGGGTCAAGCAACAAGTTCACTCAAAACCAGATGCTTTTTTTAGAACCTTACTGTCAGAAACATCAGACCTCATTTGTCCTTCTTTATGTCAGAAAGGCAAACAAATGTGGAAAACTCGCAGGGCCTGGCCAGTTCTTCCTTAGCTTTACAAACCTGGTCACCTGCTGGGGCAGGCTGCCCTCCATCTCAGAAGATCTAGTCAGCACAGGGTACAGCTCCCAACATACCTCTCTCAGGTGACTTGAGCTAAGCTGGGGAAGGGACACATTTGACAGAACCATTTTGAGAGGACTCCTGCCTGCACAGACCTTCCAAGCTCTCACGAACTACAGTACTTTCACAGCTGAAGGTAGGGGACAGAGAAATTAAAAAAAAAATCGAAGAGGAGCTATTAAAAAAAAAAATAAATTCACATAACTGAAAGGTTTCTAGAGGAAAATGAGACGTCCCGTAGCTCAATTCTAGAAAACAAGTGCTTATTGGATCAGTGTATTAAGGTGAGCTGCCTTACTTTCTTTGCCTAAAGCAAAAGCAGAGGAAAGCATACCAGCTGTCTAATAGCCACTTCTGGTAGACAAAAAAAGAAACATTTTTGGGCTGTTTTCTTTCAGGTGTTAATTTCAACTTTTCTGTAATCTTGTTTTCATGTAAAGCCTTCAAATGAAAGCCCTTTTAACTCACATTACAAATCACAGAAACTAAATGTCCTGTGCTGAGCAGTAGGATGAGACAGTTACCTTACAAAAGACAGGGTGACACCTCATTCAAATTGCCTTTCCTGGACTCCTTTTACACCCCCACCTTTTTTTTCCCCTTTTCAGAATTCAAAGTTAAGTTGTGCAAGTACCAAACCAAGCCTAGGCATTCAGTGGGAGATGCATTAAAAAGACAACTCTAAGCAAGTTGTCCACTTACAAGGGAGGTTGGGATGGGCTCTTAACCAAAACTACACTCTCAAGTATTCACAGAATTTGAGGAAGTCTCAGTATTATTCTACATTCTGGTGCCGACTCCTGCCTTCATTACAAACTGGCTCAAAATTACCAGAAACTTTCAGCAATGATTTAAAATCCTGATTTTGCAACCTACCTCTCCTTACGGAAAACTAAAAGCAAAGCCTGAAGGAACACCAAGCCAAAAATTCCTTTCAACAACATACAGTTATCTTGAAGACTATAAGCATTTGAGAGCTTATACTCCAAAATTAA
This sequence comes from Megaceryle maxima, assembly GCA_024605025.1. Lineage (NCBI taxonomy): Eukaryota > Metazoa > Chordata > Aves > Coraciiformes > Cerylidae > Megaceryle > Megaceryle maxima. Next base: position 3,580 of record JANHGN010005938.1, on the reverse strand, counting down.
GACTTCATTTTGCAAAACACAAATCAAATCCAAAACACTGGATCTGTCCCTGAAGCATCACTCTGAGGACTTACTGAGATTAATGTTGTATTTCTATAGCCCTTAGTGGGAAGATTCTGCATGATAAAACCTGTTTTCTTATGGATATTTATAGTATTTGATTAAGTTCCAAGACTGCTGCTTTCATCCACAGGCTGTCTTTCAAGCACCATGCCTGGTTCCTACATTCACAAAGTAGCTGAAATTAACCAAAATATGTATTGCTTTAATTGGCTTGTTATAGACAAGAGAAATATAAACACATCCCTCTTCCCAGGAGGTTTTGTGAACTGTTTCCTCAAACCTGGAGGGAGGAAAACAACAAAGCATCCTCAGCAGCAATTAAGTTCAAACATTTGGGAATCTGGGCTCTAAATCACAGCTTAGAAAGAGCTCTCTGGCTAAGGTATTCATTAAAGACTATGTGCCAAACTAATGCTGCTGTCCAAAAATCCCCTCAGAATTTCCCCATTGCCATTTGAAAAGAAAAATAGTAAGCTCTCCAACATGGACCATGTCACCAACCATATAGTGGAAATAATCAAGTGGAATTCACATAATCTATTTGAGATGTGTAACTCTATGGAATAGCTTCCCCTTGCTAACCAGGGATGCTCTCCATTTGACAAACATTTACAGTCACTTCTAACAAATCTCATGTACACACTAAATTTGACTATTGCCATGGAAAGTACAGCTGCACGAAACTGCATGGTTATGCTTTCAGGTTATTTTACAGACTTTTTTTATTGCTAAGTTGATGCAAATGCTTACCCATTGTTAGACAGCAATTATCATTCCTGTTGCTGCAAAGGGGATACACATTTCTCCTCCATTATTAAAAGAAACCTGCCTGACCAATCCAACAGAATCTCTGAGACCTCTGACCTGAAGACAACAGAAAGACAGGACCAATTCTACACTGCGAGTAAATGCTTGGATCAACAGTTATATACCTGATGTCTTTGTGCAATCTAAGACTTTGGCAAATAAGTCATGCATGATAGCATCAGTGAAATTTATAGAGGGAAAAATCATTAAGCAGGACAGGAGTAGAAAGTGACAACTAAGTGCACTTTATAACATCTGCAGATTAGTCATTTCCAGATCTCATTTCTCTTAATGTAGATACTTCAGGCAGGAAAGTCAACCATATGGTTTTTAAGACATTCATCTTTGGTTTGATCATCTCTGTCATAAAAGGTATGAGGCTGATTTCTACACTCTGACTTAACACAAGGCAAAACTCTCTGGAAAAGTTCACGTAAAGAGTTATTGCTCGTGGAAATGCAAAGCAATCTAAATCTAACAGTGATTTCACTTTGTACAGTTATTCGTAATATATGCTAGAAAAAGTTAATGTTGGGGAAAAAAAAAGTAAGAAATGAGAATAATAATTTTAGATTCATAATTTATAACTTGACAGTTGTTGGCCACATAGGGAAACATGCTGCCCCTTTTGATGGATCAATGACAGGAGGTATGTTAATTAATATAGCAATGAGCCATCAATACAGCATGCATAAGTAAGCTGTTATACACAAGAGCCTGGAAACGGGATGGCAGAGGGGAACAAAGGCAGGACTGTCTTCAGTCCACAGAGAACTGCATCACTAACTGATTACACTGTGGTATGAGGCTTTGACACTGAACTCTTTGCTTATCTTAAGAATTCTTTTGACAGTATCTTTCAACTATGAAAGATGCATTTTTGAAGGGAGGAAATTATAAACCAACATCTTCCCCACTGTTCTGAGAGAGGATGCTTTAGGAACATACCAAGAGTCTCTTATCTGCATTCCAATTCCCTTCCCCATTTAAAAATTCTCTGAATTATTTGGAACCTATTTTTCATCTCACTCAGAATACAATCCCCCAGATGCCTCAACAGTGATTCTGAGGTCACTATGCCTGGCACTCCACAGAACAATTTCTCTCTCTACAAAATGAATGCAAGACCTTATCAGTCTGACAGGGTGGAGCAAAACCAAATGATACTAACACCTGCAACCCTCCTCTGTTCAGTACTGCAGGTGGTGAAGGGCATCACTGTAACTGCATAATTGTTTTCAGTCAGTGGCCTCAGTGCAAACTAAGTCTCTATGCATAGCCTTTCTGAACACAAAAAAAGACCCTAAGATGCATTCATACGGTGTAACACACTTGTGTTTTATTCAAGCTCTTTCAAAATTAGGCGACAAAAGTTGCATGTAAAATTCAGTATCTGCTACAAAGGCATTCCAGATTTCCATTTCCCCAGACACTGGGAGACAGGCACACAACAGTCTCACACTGAAAACGTGAGGAAAACTAGTGGCTGAAATTAGTGTAATCTATTCTGATCTCAGTCACATCAGAGAAAAATCATAAAGAAAGGACTCCACAGGAGTCAGTAGAGAGTTACACTGATGTAAAAACAGGAATGAACACAGAGTTAAGACCATTCAAACTCAAATCACACTCTAGAGATCTGACTGCTTGATGTATCAACATATCCTTAACCAAAATTATTTGATTTACTAAGCATTCTCAAGTGGAAGTTTGATGAGGTTGATTCAGAAGGACTCTCTTACTCAGGCAGGGATATGTCAATCTGAATTGCCAAAATACAGTAAACCAGCCAATATGCCTCACTATTTATGAGGTTATTAGTTACATCTTAAGTCCTGAAAAGAAAACTTACTGGAGCATTTGTACATTGGAAGATGCAGCAAAAACATTAATAAATGCTCATCTCACTTCTGCAAGGCAGAGAACAGTTTTCTCTGTTTTGCTAATGAAGAAGTTGATACAGGAAGTTGCAGTGACTTGGGACAGTCAACCAAAGCAGTTAAAAGATCTATATTTAGAGTCCAGGACTGCCCTCCACAATGTAGCACACATCACCCAGACCACTGAGTCCAGGGTCCAAGCCTCTTCTTGTTTGCATCAGTTACAAATTCTGTTTCTTTAAGCAGATTTTGAACTTCTGATTTATGTGGATAGGAAGATGGAATACAACTTGCCATATATATGGCTTGAATGTTTTCCTCATCCACCTCTGACATCCAGCCACAAAATAGTCTCAATTGCTCTGCAAGTGGGGAAAAATGACCCTTCTCCATGTTAATAAAACATTAACATTCTCTCACTATGAGTAATAGCACTCCTCTGAGCCAGCCTCATGCTAGAGAGAATCTTCATCTGTCTCGATGTCACTGCTTGGTCTGTTCAGTCTCTCAAATTCTTCTCCATCCTAAAGGAACCAGAAACAAAAGAAAACAATGTGAGCAAGAGTCATCTTGTTATTAATAACACAAAAAAAAAAAGAGGGGAGAGAGAGAGGAGAAAGGAGAGAGAGAGGAGAAAGGAGAGAGAGAGGAGAAAGGAGAGAGAGAGGAGAAAGGAGAGAGAAAAAAGAGAGAGAGAGAAAAAAGAGAGAGAGAGAAAAAAGAGAGAGAGAGAAAAAAGAGAGAAAAAAGAGAGAGAGAGAAAGGAGAGAAAAGAAGGGGAGAGGGGAAGGAGGGAAAAAAGAGGGAGAGAGGGAGAGAAAGAAGAGAGA
>JANHGN010005935.1:0-57411 GCA_024605025.1 Megaceryle maxima | reverse complement strand
AGCTGCTGCCTGCAGCGGATCCAGGCTTCAGCCACCTAGTGGCTTTCACTAGCAAGCCGTGCTATGGGCGACAGCAAGCTCCGGAACCCCCACAAAAAAGGGAAGAGGTTGAGAAAGGTGTAGTAGCAGCTTTGGGGTCCATCCCTGCCTTCCCTGAATTGCACTGAAAGCCCTTTTGTTGTTTGTTTGTTTGTTTTCTGGCTGGGCTGCTCTGTTCCTAAAGGATCCTTTGAGGTGTGGAGGAAATTCTGAGTATTTCCATAGGAGGTAACAGGGGATGAAAAGTCTTGCAGGCCCCTTTCTCAAAACCTGCCTTGAGTGGGTTGCCTGACCCAGCTTATGTTGGTTTCCTTTGCACTGGTTTCCTTTGCTCCGAGCTGAAAATGCCTGAGATGAACAGAATGCCCACTCTCCTGTATAGAGGATGTGGGGGGACTGGGATGTATGGAGGACTGTGTATGGGCCTTCATGGAGCTCTGGGCAAAAGAATGAATTAATAAACAAACAAATAAATAAATAAATGGCTTCTTGTCCAGAGGCAGGGGAAGAGGAGGCCTGTCTGGTGCTGTATCTCTCAGGCACTGCTTGGGGATAGGGGGGTGGGAAGAGGAAACCAGTGGAAAGGAAGCCCAGGAGGCACCCTCAGGGTATATGTCTTAGATTGATAAACTTCTGTGGAGTGGACACCCACATCTGGAATTAGCCAGCCTGCTTACTAAGTTTTGAAACGTGGAGCAAAATTAAATTGGTCAATCCAACTGCTGCTCACTTCATCATGCCAAAGAATAGCTTGAGCAGTTATTTTTCTCTACTGTTTTCTTTAGAGGAAAACCCAAGTCTGCAAAAATCATAATACATTCCCCCTAAAATCAGCATGCCTCCCAGTAAGGCAGCTCTTTAAATTTGCTTTTACCTTTTCAGGTTCCATGGCTATGAAGCTCTAAACAATGCAAATACTTGTTTTGAGTGAGAAGATGCTGAGATTCTCACAAAGTCGCCACTTGCCAGAGTCGGGGGTCACTAAAAGCACCAAATGTCACAAGGCTTACAGTACAATCTTAGGGATTCACCATATTAATAGATGTAACTTTGTCTTTCAGATTAGTTTCAGTCCTCTAAAAGCCAGAGTTTCCCTTCATGTTTGGTTTGTTTGTTTGTTTGTTTGTTTTTTCTCTGCAGAACATAACCCAAAATATCAAGAAGCCAAATGAGAGTCTGGTTTAAAGAGCAAGATACATAATATGTAGAGGCAAGGCTATAGCAAGAATGCTGTGATTGGACATATCAATCATTTCTATGGCAACAGAGGAGGATATAACAATAGCATAGAACTGAGCAGATGAGACTGGGGAAAACAAGATCATCATTATACACTAACAATATTTTCATTTCACAAAATGCAGAAAAACATATGCAGAATATCCCAAATTATTATTTAGAATTTATAGTTTACAGAAGCAAAAAATATATTGTATACGAGTGTATCCTTGTTCTTCCAGGGAGTGTTTGTAAATCCAGCTGTCTCTAAACAACGGATGTGAGAGTGTATATGACAGAATACAATAAACTGGGAGTATGCGATTCAATGTACAGACACAACAACTGAACCTTCAACAGCCTCAGAGCTTTTCCCTTTCTATACTCCTTAGATTAAAATCTTACTGTTTAACACAAAAAGTTATTATTTTCATATTTTTCTCATAAATCTATTTCTTCTCATTTTAGGCACCATGGGTGGGATTTAGCTTGCCTAAATTATAGTGCCTGGATGCGAGATACAGCCTAAACTCCCATGGTGGCCAAGGAAGACTGAGCCAATACAGTCAGTGGAGCCTAGCAAGCTCCTCTGCTCCTCCTGAGGTAGACCCCAACACCTCATCAGACAAATTGCTCTCCAGACTCTTCTAACTAGATGGTCTAGATCCTTACAGATTGTACCAGGAGCTTAGGCATCTTGCTCCCAGAGAGACACTGATGCTGTAGACACCGGAGGCACAGTCCAGCCATGTGCCCAGTGTTATCTAACACCGCTTCAGACCCTTTAGGGTGGCTGTGACATCCCCATGGGGCTGTTGGAGGACCCATGGGAGATAACTGGAGCAGCAGCTCGAGACTAAGCAGGATATCCAACATGAAACGGCACTGGAGATGAAATGACTGAATCAAGTCCTTCAAAGTTGAGCAGCAGGGAAGGAGTCAGGTGTAAGGTCAATGTGGGGAGTCCAGGGAGCAAGTCATGAGGAGGTGGGTGGGAGGGCAAAGGTATACCTACAACATATCTGGGGCAAAAGCTGGGCACCAGGTCTGAGCTTACCTGCAGCCTCTGGCATGAGGGGCACAGGGTCCATGGCTGGGTGTCCTGTGGGAAGGTTGCTCAGGGCAATGAAAATGTCCTGTAGTGCATTGAGGATCCAAACACCCTAAAATCAGGGTGAGCTGAATCCTTGGCTTTGACATTCACAGTGCAGCTATTTGCATTTGATCCCATCACCCATGCTTCCTCTACAGTAGCTTGATAGAAGCAGGTGCTGCCAGAAAGCTGTATCGTCTCTTCTGAAGATATGCTATTGAAAGAGGGAAATTACTCCCCGTATCTCTCCTCTGACCACAGAGGGCATCTCAATGTAGATGGATTTACTGTAAAATGGGTCAGAGGAGCCCTGCCTGGTGTACCTTTAAGAAGACCCAGAACGAGCACAGAAGGCAAGAAGTACACATGGAGGTAGCCCCATAATGTGGAGCCTTCCTACCCATTCACAGGCATTATCTAAGTTGTGGTATTGGAGGCAATATTGATATCAATTTGTTAGATTAAACACCAATGATATCAAGAAAATGTTTACTGTTGGCTGAGCCCTTAAAAGGTTATTCCAGAGGACAGAGAAGGTATGTACTGCTCCTTGCTGCTGTTCCCTGTGGGTCTATCCGTGCTGTTATTTTTCTTCACCTGCTTCTGTGTGGAAAGGCCACATTTAAATATTGTTACAGATTTCTAATACCTTTAACTGTAGAGCAGGGGCAACAAACAAACTCACAGACAAACTGGAGATGTGTATTGGGGGTGATAAGCAGTACTCTGTCCTACAGCCCTTTCTCTGTTGGATAGCACAGAGCCCAAACAGCTTCCACACCTGACCTTGTAAGAAGGCAACAGCCTCAGATTCCTTTTCTCAAATAGGTGGCAATTAGCCCTGCACACAGTGGTAGCTTTGGAGGTCCTGACACCTCCATAACAGACATGGAAACAAAAGTGCCAGCCCTCGGAAGGTTGTCTCTCTCAGAGAGAGCTAGACATGACTGTTTTGAATTAAGGTACAGCCTCCCACACAAGGCCAAAGATGGTGCTGAAATTCTCCTGCACATCTACATATAAACACATACACTACAAAACAGATCATAGAATAATTTGTTTGGAAGGGACCTGTCTGGGTGCTTCTCCTCCATCTGGTCCATCCCTCCACTAGAACAGGGCTCTCTCAGATCAGATTGTTCAGGACCTTGGGTAGCTGTGTTGTGAGCATCTTCAAGGACAGGCGTTCCACAGTCTCTGTAGGCAACTAACTCCCTCTGTGAGATTTGGTTTTCCTTTTATCTCATCAGGATTGCCTTTGCTGCAGCCTGTGTCAGTTGCCTCTTGACTTGAGCTTGGCCTCCACTGTTTTTCATGTGTCCAGTCACAGGTTCCAGAAGATATGCTCATAATCTTCTCAGGTTATACCTACCAGGCCTGCGGTTCCTTGGATCTTTTCTCATCCTTCAGATGTGATATTTGCCTTTTTCTAGTCATTGAAGACCTTCCCTGATGACCACAGCTTTTCAAAGGTGGCAGCAAGCTGTAGCTGTCTCCCTCAGTACCTTTGGATGCATCCCAAGCTCCATGGACTTCCATCCTGCCTGTCTGCAGGCCATGTGCACTTTACACTACCAAAACACCACATCCACCCACAAGTCAATGTTAGACAGCCAGGGCCAGGAAGTGCAATCTTCTAGCTGTGTTTTTCTAGAGAATTGTTCATATCTTTGTAGGCCTGTCTGAGATATTAAACAGAAAACCTTTCTGATCTCCATACTGTTGCTTTGCAACTGAAAGTGGCAGTGTCTGCAGAGAGACAGAAGTTGGTCTTTTCCTTCCTAAAAACACTTGCAACCACCATCCACCCAGCTCTTTGAAACATCCCAGTCTTTAAAGGAAAAGTTAAATTCTCCTCCCTCATAAATGTCTCCAAAACCAACACAACACTCCCTGAAGAATTAGGAACTGCAAAGCAGGTCTGGAAGGTCTGTTGTTTATTCTTGCTTCATGCATTCTGCTACTCTAAATAGGCTACTTCTTGTATCACACCTTGCTTCTTGCTCAGCTGCAGAGGACAGGATGTCCTGTGGCCAAACTGGCTGTAGACTTCCACATCTGAGTACGTTGCATGGATCCCTTCACAGCTGCTGGAGGGAAGCAGGGTACCTACCTTTCCCCATAAGGTACATAGCTCAAACAGGTCAGATGTTTCTCTGGGTTACTGGAATGGGACATGCAGAACCAGTTCATATGTAGATGTTTACACTGAAGGTGCTAAGTGTTAGTTAAGGTAGATGCTGCCTGAAATGCATATTAAAAAGTGGCACAGATCTCTTAGAGTACGTTCCTGGCTCCTATACTGGCCTTCCAACTAAACTCGGAGTCACCAGAAGAGTCCTGGTAGAACAACTAAATCTGTGGACCTATTGGAGCAAATAGAGAGGGAAGCAAATTCTAATTCTTCCTGAAAGCACCTAGCCATCAATACCAAACCCAAGGTGTTAACTTGGCTGCCTTAGATAATTTTGAAGACAAAGTTGATTTCTCAGAAACAAACAACTTGGAAAAAGGTTTTGACTGTGGTAATACCTTTCTTGTGCTAGCTATGTCCTTATGCCTACTGTCACAACATCTCCACCGTATACTAGAAATTATGCCTTTCACTGGCCTGTGAAGGGTGATTTACAGTTAGAAAATAAGAGTGTGGCTACAGCTCTTTGTGTGTGGCTACAGCTCCATAGGCTTGCAGACAGCATGGGATAGTAGACAGTAACGAATCCAACTCCTTGCTCTCAACAAACATGTTCAGAAGTTGAATGCAGGGATTAGCCTAGATACTCCCTACAATATTGCATCAACATCATGTTTGCATAGTTACTCCCAGTCCCAGAACAAACAGTAAGGAAATAGTGAATCAGACCACAGAGGTTTCCAGAAACCTGAGCAGACAGACTGACTGAGGTGCTTGTGCAATTAATAAAAGTACTGTCACTTCTCCCCAGCCAAACTCATCCTGGAGCAATTTACTCAACGTTGCATGAAGGACCTGTGAAAGTTTCAACATAAGGACTTTTATCATTCTGCTGGAAGCTTGAAGTTGAAAAAATATTCTATCATCTTAACACACAGTACATGGAGGAAGGATTTTTGTTTCAGGATGGATAATTCCATGATTTACATGTACTTCCTCAGCTGAGCCATGTCTGCATCCCTAATTCATTGAAGGTCACATTCTGTTATCCTGATCTGGGCTGTCTGCTAGAAATAGGAAGGATTTCCCCAGAGAAGGTATTGATGAAAGATGCAGGTCTATAACCAACTATGCTAGACCATGAAATGTTTCCATTGCATTAACAAGTATTTTTAGGTGAATCAAAAATTCCTTGAAATCATAATATGGAAAAAAAAAAAAAGTGAAAATATTAAAAAAACATAGATCGCTTTCATTCCATGAAATTACTAAAGATATCCCTGGTTTTCTTTCACAGCTTTTAATGAGCTATTATCAGTGGGCTATAATCTGTGCAGCCCACATTTTTTATTTACATATTTATTCAATAGTGGATCAAGTATAACAGATTCAGCAGCTGCCATCCTGCCACCAGAGTTAAGCTTAGAGAAAGTAAGAACAACTGTAACCTGCACTTCTCAGGTATGAAACACTTCCTCTAGAATGAAAAAGAAAACAGAAAACAAACAAAAAGAACCCCACTTTATCTCTATTCCAAGATAAACCTATCTGTTGAAGGTAACACATGTAATGAAAGAGGAAAAGGTGCCAGTAGACAGGTGTGACCTGCCTTTCCTTAGCTATACCTTTATCTAACTGGGTGGAGACACAAAAGAAACAAAATCTTTCCATTCAGCTGTGTCATTACGGGGTGAGGCACCCTGGCTTTGGTGCACTGAAACTCTGACAGTGGGTACAGTCATGCTTTCCCACTAGCTTCAGCTTCTACATCTCTTTCCCAGCTTCTCCAGTGTCTTCACTTTCCCCACCTTTCCTCATCACTGGAAAGTGGTATGCATCCAGAAAGGCACGTCCCTCTGTATCCTTCCAGCATATCATCTCATTAATGTCACTGCAATTTATTGCTCCCATCTTTTCCCTCATCCCCTTTGGTCATCTGATGGTCTGGGCAATTTGATTCAGCAGACAAGATGAAGCTCTCATATGCACGCACTGCTCCCACCGGCTCCAAAAGAATTTGCACATGCAGTACTAAATGAAGATTTGCTCAAAGGAATTTAACAAGACAGCTTGTCACATAATCCATACGCAACTCCAGCTGTTGCAGAAAGTATGCCCATTAATAGTTTCAGAAAGAGGAATTTAGCTCTTAGCTCTTTTAAAGAGTAAACAAAACATTTAGGTGCACAGCAAATAAAACGGCATCATTTAATTTATTGCAACTTCTGAGATAACGTAATGGTTTATCTATTGATGAATTAGAAGCTGTTGTGCAAATGCTTCATGGATTTAGCATGAACTACCTCCAGAAAAGTCAAAAAAGAAGCAGGGTGGTGTGCAAGTCACTGGTTGTCAGGAGGAAAGATTTAGTCCTGCAGTCACAGAGCATGTTGCTTAGCACTCAACGTGAGAGTCAAATCCAGTAGCTTGCAGATATCTAATATTTTGAAATCATCAAATATTTTACAAACATCAAATAAAATATTTCACCAAACCAACCAAACAAAAAAAATAACCAACCAAACAATAAAACAAAACAAAACCAACCAACCAAACAAAAACACCACACCATAATTTGAATATTGTTCCAAAGTATTTGGGCAATACTTTGAAATGTATCTATTCAAAGATAACTGGGAGTTTGCAACAGTTCTCTAGCTCAAATGGACCAGGTCCAGCATAAGTATTATTTTTATCTGTTTACACAAAGAGAGTACAAATATTATAACACTTAATATGTTTAGCAAAGCAATGCTGTAGCTGAAAGCAGCACAAAGGACATAAAGCTTTGCTCTGCTACCCCAGGGATTAAAATTGGCAGAGATGTTTCGCTAGCCTGGTTTTCCAACAGAGTCACGGAGCAGAAACAAGAGAGGCACTTATGGCATTGATGAATCTCCCTCTCTGAATGAGGGCTTGCTTCTTACAGAGTGGCTTGCGATCTCAGAGTGAGACTTTGATTAGAGGGATATCCACCACCTCCCTGGGCAACTGCCAGAGTGCCAAGGAGGCTCCACAGCCTGGTAGAGACCTACCTCCTAAAGTAAAAACCTGACGTGTGTTAGTACAAACAGCTTTCTGCGTTGCCTGTGGTACGTAGCTGGGCTCAGCTCACACCTACAAAGATTTCCAGTCACCTCTTCCTACATCCCCATTAGAGCAGCTGATGGGATGATGTAAATGAAGTTTTATGAATCAGTCTCTAAAGCTCTTTGGATGTCACTGAAGGGTCACAGGAACAGAAAACAGCCATAGCTTACTCACAACATCTTACTCTCCTCAGCCCAGAAGAGCAGAGACCAACTCCAAACCCTACAGTGTTTCATAGCCCTCACAGAGCCTGTGGAGAGCTGGAGCAGGGCTCAGGACACAGCTCGTTGCCCATGCTTGTGTCTAAACAGTCTGCTGCAGCAGGAGCTCCTGGACTGACTTTAATGCCACTTATATATGGCTCTGTTCTAGACATGGCCCGACTCCAAACCCTAGATTTCAGGTCTGCAGCATAACCTCTCGTTTGCCCCCTCCTTCAAAATCTTCCCCCGCAGCTGACAGACAAGGGTTGTTACCAGTAATGGGATCTGGGCAGCTGCAGCCAAAATCTAACACTCTGCTGGCACTTAGGAGGGATTTTCAATAATCTGGAATACAGGTTGAGTTTTCTAGGTGTAAATACTGGATGCAGTGATGTGACTAATGACAAAGGTATCTCCTGTGATGAAACAGGAAAGTTTGATCCAGAGCCAGCACTGGGAGGTGAGGGGAGCTGAAACTTGGGCAGGGAGAAGGGCGATTACAGCTCCTTCTCCCCTGAGCTTGCAGGTCTGACCAAGCGGTCTCAGCTCTTTTTTTATGTTTTGCCAGTCAGGTTTAGATCAAATCTCTGTTAGTCCAGCCCAGTGTTAGTGGCTGGAGGTGGTGGTACAAGAGATGCTACAGAGAGGCACTACAGAGAGAAACCTTCAGGAAAAACCCAACCCCAAGTGAAGCGTTTCAGAAACTCATGGTGATTTTTTTTCTGACAGACATCAGGCTCCTCACATCTGATCCCATAGCAGTGAAACAGGACATCACAGTAATTGCCTAGAGACAGAGAGACTGCCATGCCAAGGACAGCCCTTCCCAGACTAGCAACAGGATGTGCCCTCGGGTGAGAAACTGATGGAATAAACCTCAAAAAATGTCCCCAGATTTTGTAGCCCTCACAGATTCATCAGCCCATTGTTAGGGCCAGCAATCTTTTCTCCATTTGGTGGAAGACTTCAGGCCAGCCTCTAGACAGAGGGAGACAAGTCCCTCACCTGAGCTGGTGTTGCACGAGGCTATTTCTTATGTACACGTTGCTCCCTCAGGGGACTCTCCATCCTCCTCTCTCAACTGTCTTTCCCATGGGATCTGCTGAGCCACTTGCTTCTCCGCTGCCTACAAGCAGCTTTGCACTAACCAGGCCCCCCACTTCCTACTTACAAAGGGACTTCCACCAGTCCCTGAATTTCCTTTGAACAATTGAGCCTCCCTCATCCTCCTCTGCTACAAACAACCTTTTTGTGTCTCTAACATGCCAAGGCAGCAGCACCAGCCCTAAAAATGGCCTGGTACAGCCCACAGCTTCTTCCTCAGCCACACTGCCCATCTGGTGGCGTGGGTGAAGCTGAAGTATAACATGATAAAACTTGTTTGCCAGAGTTGCCCAAGGTAAGTCTGTTTTGCTTCCTTGTTTGCAGCACCTTGACAAGGTCAGGTCGAAGCATCTGGCAATGAATGACTAACTCAAGGCTGCCATATGAGTCAGCAGTGCAGCCTGGCAGGGCTCAGGAATGCTGATTGCTGGGTCTTGCAGTCACCACTAGATCATGCTTTCCCTGTGGTTGCCCTAGCAAAGCTTTCAGGGTTGAGTATAGCACAGAAATATCTCCCATAATGAGGATTTCCCACTGCAGTTCCTGGCAAAGCTGAATTGCTGCAGATTTATGGAGCCTCCGTTCAGATCTTCTCTAATTCCTCTTTTGAAACCCCATTACCTCCATCTGTGTTGCCTTTTGCATCAATCAGCCAATTTGACTTGATGGGCTGTTTCTGTGTTTGTTTTGTTTCTTGCAAACTCCAATAGAATTTTGCCAACTGAATTTTGTAGACTCCTTCATTACTCACATCTTGTGTGCAAACAAATGCAGCCTGCATGCAGAAAAAAAACACAGACCAGCTCAATTTTGTTTTCCTAAGAAACAGAGAACTTCTGAGTTCTACCCAAAGCAAAACAGTTTCATTGCTAAAAGCAGTATTAACTAACAAAAATGGCAGTGCTACATCAAAATTAGACAGAAACATTGCCCAGAAAATCTTCCAGCCCCAGAACTGATTATTTTGCAGCTTGCATTCAGTGGCTGAGGGTATGATGCAGAAGAACGACCAAATATAAGTCTTTCAAAGCTGCCAAGAGCCTCTGTGATCAAGCTCCAGTAACAGTCTACAGAAGGACAGTGGATGATAATTTTGCCTTTATAAGTCGTGTGTGGGCAATATATGGATGAAGAACTATGCAGAGAGACATCCTCACAAATGAGCACCACCCAGGACCATTCTCTGTCAGTAAGGCCAGCTGGGATGGAGCAGCCCACGCCTGTTCTATTGAAGCCTTTTAACTTCTAAAGCAGGGCATCAACGGGGAAGTGGAGCTCAACTGAGCTATCTCCCAAATCCCTTGGAAGAGCATTAATCACGCCGGACCAAACCCTCGGGCCAGGCACATTTAGCAAATGAGCAGGGCTGATGATCAGGAGCCAGTGGCTGGGAGTGTCCTTGTCACCATCTCATTAATTAATCCAGGAGGAGGAAGGGATTCCACAAAACACCAGCTTCAGCTGAGCACTGTGCTAGGACGCTGTACATTACACATGTGCATAAGGCTTGTTTTCATTCCTTCCTTATAGGTTAATGACTTCTCCTCTGCACCAGTTCAATCGCTTATACCATTTGGGGGCTAACTGGGATCATTTCACTGAGCAGCACTGATCGCAGTAAGCATGTGTGACAGCACATCCCTGAGGGCTGCAAGCTGAAATGTGGTGGTGCAGGAGAGGGGTGAAGCACAGAAGCTAATTTCAAGTGTCAGAAAATATACTGTATTTAAATAACAATAAAAGAACCCACTTCTTTACTGAAGTACTGCCTATTTTTAGAACTTATGGACTTGGTCTATTCATCCAGGAAGTTACATATTTGCATATTTATGAAATACACTGACATCTAGAATAAAAGTAAAATCACACTGTGATCAGTTTAGAATTCATTTTGTCTGCTGACGTGAATTTTCTGAGGTGTTTTTGTCACCAGACATTACATTATAAAAATATTCTTGGTAATTTCAAATTATATGGAAGTTTTGACTTTTGATAGTGGCAACTTTAAACCCCCTTGACAAAGAAGCTGCTGCATTTTTATTTTTTTTTCCTCTCTCCCCAATTTACAGCAAAAAGATCTGGTCACAAAAGCTCCATTCCAGCATCTTTTAGCCAGATTTGATCATTATTTACAGAAATGCATTTATTTCAAAACAGAACAAAAAAAGTGTTTCCGGGGAAAAAAACCAACAACAAAACCAAAACCAAACAAACAAAAAAACCCCCAACCCACAGCTTTTGTCATGTGTTTTAAAAATAAATGCTATTTATGATAACTATCAGAATAAATAATGTCATCTAATAGTCCCAGGACATCACTCAGTATCCTGTAGTGCTGCTGCTGGCTGCTGGCTTTTCTTTTGGGAAGAAAAAAGTTGAGACTAAGGTTGAAATTCCAGCTGAAACCACTCTCTCTGAAGCTGTCTGTGTAGCGGTATCACCATTGTACCCCTTTGATTACACCCTCACGTTGTAACCATATGATCACTTGATTCCTTCAGAACAGCTGAAATGCATTTTTCTTGATGCTGCATGAGTATTTTGGATTGCTCATCTGTTGTATTTCTTACATGGGGAAGGGGAAGGACATGTTCGACAAGGAGTGCCACTGTATTTCATGGGTGCAGTGACAAATCCAGCTTGAAAATGTCCAATATGATGTGTGAATGCATTTTTTTTTCCTCAAAGATGACTCCCAGACACAAGTCTGCTGAAATTTACTTTCACTCCATAGTAGCAGGCATTGTGTGGGCCCCTACTGATTTGCTCTCTTTGTGTGATTGCTTTTTTAGAGCCAGCTTCTCTCTTCCTCTGCTCCTTGGGGTACTGGAGCTACAGGAGTCAGTTCTGGCCAGCCTTGCACACCACCAGCCCCACCAGAAGCACCAAAGCCTGGTGTCTTTTCAAAGCTTTGGTCCTTTTCCCTTTCTCTTCTTCCCATGGATGAAGGAGAGCTGGCATCACTGATAACCAGGGCTGGCAGTCCTGTATTGGAAAAGAAATCTTGCCTTTGCCCTTCAAGCACATAGTAGCATAGCTGGCTTTGGGTACATCCCTCTGTCCAGCTAATGCAGAGCATCAAGATTATCACACCTGAAGAAATCATAGCAGTTAGTCAGAAGCTATCTACAGGCTCCTCTAAAAGCAGCTGGATCCTTAACTGTGTCCCAACCTTGATCCAGGACAAGATATGGTATAGAAATGGTTTAGATTTTAAGTCTGCATAACCTAAGAAGCTCAGCAGTTGAGGAGCTGATTACTCAGCAGCCTTGGGGTGGCACAGCCTTGAAGTCTGTCATATGATATAGCCTAGCATGGCAGCACTGTCAGGATGCTCGCAAGGGTCACAGGCTGGCCACTACAGCTTAAATACATTGCACCCATACTACCACACCCTGCCACTTCCAGTTCCAGGACACTTCCTCCCTGTTCTGACAGAGGATGATGACCTGTTGCCCATTATACAAGTTTTTGTCAGCTCTTGTCTAGACTAAAGCAATGCCATGTATATGAGTAAGAAGTCATGATCCCCTAAGAAACTGCAGCTATTACTGAAGGCTGTGACGCTCCTTACTAGCACAGATTCAGACAGATACCCTCTTTCAGTGTTTTCATACAATGCTGAGTCCAGCCCAAGTCTCTTGTTTCCAAAGCACTCAGTGGCCTGGGACCCAAATTCACCTCAAGTTCCTGTGTGAAGACTGTGATAACCAGCTTTGTTCCTCACTTAAAAGAAAACTTCCCATAATGACCAACCCCATCTTACAGGAAATGAACTCCCCCAGAAACTATGAACACTACAAGCCTGCAGCTTTTGTTCCAAGTGCAAGACCTCTATTTTAAGTCTCACTGTTTCTACTGTACCCAAATATCAGTACGTGCATTTAAAACAAATCTTCTGCCAAAACAAAGTAGTGCACTGCAGGTATAACTTTCATCTTGGAGAAGGGTCAGAAGAAAAATCACATCACTCATGGTATCGTTGTCATGATGTTCAGCGCAAGGCTTTCCAAGCCCCTGACTGCCAAACTGTCCTCTCAATAAAACACACTGGAGAGCGCAGCGGGTGCCCATGCAGCCTATGCTTTGCTGTTTATAAAAGCCTAGATTATGCTGCTTGTAAGCATTCATGGTTATCACATTGTCTCTTGTGAGCTTGGTATGAGAATTCTTGAAGGTCAAATGATTATTTGGTAAGCCAAGTTGGTCCCCTTATCCCTCATCTGCTATAACTGAATGCACGGCAGCCCCATCCACGTGGAGTTGACCTCAGCAGTGGCTGGTGTGGCTGCAAGCAGGGCTCAGGCAATAAGAAGTCAGCAGACTTCCAGTGTCCAGCAGTGGATTAAAAGCAGGTAAGAACATGGTGTTAACTGCCTTTGCTCACAAGTGGTAGCCATTCAGATTTATACCTTGTATATTCTGATCCATATTCAAATACTTGTTATGTTAAAGTGGGATGAAAAAGCTTTTTTCACAGGTGCTCCTGCATAAGTCTGTGCAGCTCTGACCAAAAGGCACAATCAAAGGTACCCACTAACAATCTGAAAATTCTTTGTTGTAGGAAGGAGAACCTATTCAGGGATGTTAGAACTCTTTTAGATTGTTACCTAAAAAGGAAATGTTCTTTTCTCCTTCTGAAATCCTGGACATCTGGTCCAGTCCTATGGAGACTCCCAAAATACATCCTCATATTATCCCTACTATGTAAGGGGAAGGGGCACTTTTGAGACTTGATCAGAGTCATCATGCTGAATTAATTTCCCCTACTCAAAGCTTGGTCTATAGGTGGCTGGGCTTTCAGTATGTAGCAAAGGAATAAAGGTCAGCATAATTTTTGATCAAGGAAAAAAACTTCCTGCTTCTTAATTTTGTGTTTGTATTATGTATTTTTCCTCCATGGTCTCAAATGACAAATGTTGACCAAAGCCAATTGTATAGCTGAAGATACTGTTCTTACAATGAGGATTCCTCCATACTAGTTACTTCAAATGGCCAATTTGAGATATATATATATGTATATGAGGAGCAAACAGAGCCAAAACCCATATATCTCTGCATTTCACAAAGTCCAAAGGCTTGAGCAAGCAAAATGGCAGTCGTGTCATTCTCTTTGAATAATCTTTGAACTATGACCACCACGCAGAAAGATATACTTCATAATATAAAAGATAAACAGTGATAAGAAAGGCAGATAAGGACATGCAGAAGAGCAGCAGAAATGGCTTTTCCAGGGGTAGTTCTATCCACAAATTGTTATGCTCTCAGCTGTACAAGCTGTGCTTCACGACATAGTATTTCATGACAAAGAGGGGATAGGTTTTATTTATTTTCCCCCTGTACCTCCATTGAAAAGGAGTCCTTGACAGGCAGAAGTTAAATATTATATCATCACTAAAGCTGTTTAGTAAAGCTCAGGTTCTGTTGATGAAGAAGGTTTGTCAGTAAATGTCATTACGTGTTAGGCTTGAGTTTGCAAGCCTTATAGCATCACCACTGGCCGGGGACAGTCTCCTCCAGAACAGCAGGGCTTACCAGGCTTCTTCACTATTTAGCACATAAGAAAACAACCTAAGCCTAAAGGAATCAGTTGAGGAATAAATGCCCTGGTAGTAAGATACCAAAGGTCACATCCTGAGCCTAGTCTATAGCTCTATTGTGTTTGGATATCAAAGCAGATAGTTCAAGTACGCAGGAGTTCATTACTAAGGGGTTATTGTAGTATCATCCTTCCTTTCCCTCAGCTCAGTACTTTCACCCATGCTTTTAACCTCAGAAAGGTTACACTGATGTAGAATAATAAAGTCACACTTAGATAAAGATGATGGGGCTTTCAAAAGAGCTCAGTTTCCATATGGGCTCATACATGAAACAAGCCAAATTTTGCTGAGACCTCACCCAGAAATGCTGGCTAAACCCAGTCTAAGAGTTGCAGAGTTCTGTGTGCTAACAAAAGGACAACTATAAGGGCCTGATGAAAAAATCATGGCAAGTCCCAGTTGCTTCAGACTATCAGCAGTTACTGTAAGCAGATGTGATCAAGAGATGCATTGGCTTTGTGGGGTGATTAGCAGCTCCACTGATGGAGCAAGCACAACAAAACTGGCCACAGCATAAGCATGTTATCCTCTCTGCTTCAGAGGCATATGAACCACTGCACAGAATCATTAAGGGGATCTTATGAATGTTTACAAATCTCTGCAGGGCGGGGGTCAAGTAGAAGGGTCCAGGCTCTTGTCAGTGGTGCCCTGTGATAGGATGAGAGGTGATGGTCACAAGTTAGAACACAGGAAGTTCCACCTCAACATGAGGAAAAACTTCTTCCCTGTGAGAGTGACAGAGCCTGGAACAGGCTGCCCAGAGAGGCTGTGGAGTCTCCTTCTCTGGAGACCTTCAAGCCCCACCTGGATCTGTCCCTGTGTGGGCTGCCCTGGGTGTTCCTGCACTGGCAGCGGGGCTGGATTTGATGATCTCCAGAGGTCCCTCCCAGCCTCTGCCATTCTATGATTCTATCATTCTATGATTAAGGTTGGAAAAGACATCCAAGGTCATCGAGTCCAACCATCTATCCAACATTATCATGATCACTGAACCATGTCCTGAAGTGACACATCTATCCCTCACAAATAGGTTTCTCTCCTCCAAGCTACAAAGCTTGTGGTTAAACCACAGTGAGCTGAAAATGTGAAAATCTCAGAAGCCTGCAAAATGCTTTTCACTGTCACATGTAGAATTAGCAACAGTATTTATCAGGAGGACTGAATAGACAAAATCTGATGTTGTGTGTGCTGATTATTTCTGCCCTCGAACACAACTTCCCAGGTCCTTATGCTTCAGGCACTGCTGCTAAAGTTGAGAGCAAGTCTTTCATAGCTGTGTTAAGCTGCAGAAAAGTCTTTCTAATTTAAGAGCTCGAGCAGACTTTCCTGTTTTTAACCAAACCTGGATATTGTGTTTAATAGACAACACTACCTCTCTATTTATTCAGGTATTTTTAATTTATTAGAAGCAGTCATCCACATTATTAGATGTTTTATAATTAAAATGCACAAAAGAACAGGATTAACTGGCAGAACATGAGCAGCTACCTACCCAACAAAAACAAACAGGGCAAAGGTCCACATTTAATAATATTACTACTAGTGAAAAATTACTTTAGATTTAACCATCTTATTTCCCAACCTTTTATCAAAGAGCTAAGGCCTTTTAGCATGCACTAATAGTTAACAAACAGGGCTTTGGGAGATTGAAAAAGCTTTGTCCTACACACACTCACATGATCTTCCTTTCTTTCAGACTAACCAGCAGTGAACACTAACCCCTCTGTCATTAATGTTTTCATCCGTCCCTTATTTGAGGTTCTTCCTAAGTCCTTTGATTTCTCCCTGAAGGTGATAATACACTCTTTAATTTAAGAGGTCTGTCTTATTGCGTTCACTTCTGCATGTGCAAGAAGAAATCTGAATCAATCAATCAGACCTGTGTAGAGCAACACTAACCACAGTAACTCCTGATTAAATCTCATTTTCAAAGTAGAATTTGGCCCAGAGAAAGTAAGAATTTCAATAATAATAATTAATCACAGCATTTAAAAAAAACCAAACCCAAACCTGTCTACATAGTTCTAAGACTGCTTAAATTGCTCACCTGAAATGAGCTGTAAATGTGGCTTTGTTTTTTGCCTGTTAAAATATCATATTCCTCCAGCCATCGCTTGTACACTTTTAACCCAGTTAAGTAGATGGTGTACAAGGAATAACACTACAAAACTTTGCCAGTGGCTTCTGGTGTGTTATATGGTGATGTTTCAGTGTCTCAACTGAGCAGAGTAACCCATCGTTTATAGGAGTTGCTCAGGCTGCAGCAGCCTGTGGGGAAGGAGGCTTCATCTTGAGAAGGTTTTGTTGTATTAATCTGCTTGTGTGCTAGGAACTGTTAACAAAGGAAGGCAGCTGAAGGAAGCTCCAAGATGGGAAAGAGAATGGGAAAAAGTCATTTGAATGTCAAGGAGTGGTTGAGAATTCAGAGATGAGAGATGCTTTCAGAAAAAAAAAGTGGTGTGGATATCCCTTCACCGTGGCCTCCAATTAAAATGAAAAAATCCATGAAAGTGAGCCAAGGGTCAGAGAGGAAAAACTTGTGAATACTGACCCCTGTGAAGCAGCTGAGGCTTGGCTGAAAGGGGCTTCATGGTCCCTTAATCATTCAGCTTCTCGAGAGCTCTGCTCCTGGCCAGTATTCTGCCTGATCCTCTTCCCCACACAGTGAGGAAGGGAAGAGGAGGATGCTGATGCATCACCCCAGGTCTTGTGCCAGATTATGGCTGGAGGTCCTTCCCATGCATTTCACACAGGCAAACATTAGCTTCACAGAAAACAGCATCTGAGTTTTAAGGTATGAAATAGGTGTTGTATGGGCAAGTAATATCACAGTAAGGTTGGCTCTCCTTATGATTTAGGTATTTTTATTTGGTGAAGCTACATTTCATAGAATCATGGAATCATAGAATGGCTTGACTTGGAAGGGACCTTAAAGATCATCAGATTACAACCCTCCTGCCACAGGCAGGGACACCTTCCACTACAGCAGGTTGCTCAGAGCCCCATCCAGCCTGGCCTTAAACTCTTCCAGGGATGAGGTGTCCACAACTTCTCTGGGCAACCCATTCCAGTGTTGCACCACCCGCAGAGCAAAGAACTTCTTCCTAACGTCTAATTGAAATCTACCTTCCTCTAGTTTAAAACCATTGCCCCTTGTCCTATCACCACATGCCTTTATAAAAAGTCCCTCTACCATCTTTTCTGCAGGCCCCTTTCAGGTACTGGAAGGCCACAGGCTGTGGCCATAACTGTGATGGTTACCTACCATTAACATCCAACCTCTAAAAAAGAGATGATATGTACTTTCTAAAATTCACTGAGAAATTACCACGTAGATCAATACAATACTTGCCACAGTTCATGGGGAAGTTTCTGAACTACTTGAATCCTTAAATACACTAATGCATATAAGTGGTGTGACTGATAAAATAATTCCAGGGTGACTTCTACAAAGAAAGTGCTTGAAATATGAAAATCAGAAAAATATAAGATGACAGCTACAGAAGTATAAGAAAGCATGCCATAAAATTATCTGAAATCCTTCATATAGATCACTTGACTGCATGGCAAATTAAATCATGCTGTCTTCCAACCGTCAGTGATAGTTAAAATTATGTATCTTCCAAAACAAAAGCTTTGTGCATTCCCAACAATATGTTATCTCTTTCAATTTTGAAAACAGTGAAAGATTTGATCTTAAAATATTTTTTCTCTGTGGCCCCTAAGGCTTGAAATGCTGGAAGATTTTCCTGATTCTAACTCATCGTTGCACCATTGAAAAGGGAATAAATTATTGTCTTCTGGTTTATTTTCAAGACAGCAGCAAAAATACATTATAAATATTTGAAAATTTAAAAGATGTACTAAAATTGAACATTTGAACTTTTAAAATACAGCATAGTTCATGAGTTTTAATTTGGAGGCTATGCTATCCAATAACGGGAAACTCTAATGGATGAGTAATTAACTTCCTGCATAATATAAAAAAAGAACTTTACACATAAATTATCATTTCATCTGAAAGTTGTATAGATGAGATTTTTCAATTGATTTTCCTCATCTGTCAAAAACACTTCAGAATTACAAGAGAGATTTGAATGCACTGATATTTTGAGGCATGTATCTGGCTCCTGTCCCTTAAAAGTGAAAAAAGTCGTTAAATGTTGAATAGGTTTTCTTTTTTATACAGCACGTTTGGAGAAAGAAGTTTCCTTTGTACAGATGAAGACACATGACTTCTCTTGCCCTGTATCCTAAAAGTTTTCTATAATTAGTTCTAAAAGTTTCAGAACATAAAAACCTTTAAATTCAGAACCAAATTATTTTGTATGGATTAAAGTTTATAAGCTTTCATCATTCACAAAAGGGTAAATTACAGCAAGTAATGAGAGAAATTATTTGCTCATAAATGTAGTTGTGTAAAAACTCATTTTGGGAAAACAGAAAATAATGAATCAGTGGTACGTTTGCTCTTGAATCTTTATCTCCATATTTTTATTTCAGCAAACAAGATTCAGTTATTTTCTCAAAAGAAAAAGGCTGCCTTTTGGGGGAACAGTAAACCTCGCTGCAGCTTTGAAACGTGCTGCAAGGCTGAACCTTTGTCGCTCGCACGAGGAACACTGTAGATGGAGAAATTCTGAAGAATGAAGTTTTGTCTATTATTTCTCCTGTGGTTCCATCTTCTGTGATGCAGTTGCAATGAGGCTGCCAGAGCAGAGTGGTTGTTTATAAAAGTTGCCTGGTTTTATATTTTAAATTTCAACATTCAGCAATAATGTATTTCAAAAGTAAAAGGCAAAACCCATCTCTGTCTTCTGAAGTGCAGAGGGATTGTGCTCTCCAGGTGGGCTCCTGCTTAGTAACTAAGCAACCACATCCTGCATCTCTAACTCACATGCGCTGATCTTACCAGAGGATTTTCTTTGGCAAATTTTACCTTGAATCATTTGTAGATCTGCAGTTTATGTCTGAAATGTGCTTGTTACAAAATGGTGAGTGAATTACTTCAGTGAATAATTGCAGGCCTGAGGATCACCTCATTTATGAATTTTGTAATCCAGATTGACATTTTCAACTGGGAATTTATCTTCTACAATAAATCAAGTGACATTAATTTTTGCGTCATACATTTTTTGATCTATATTGATAAAATTCATCACATTATCAAGTAGAGTGTGAATGTTACTGTCCTACTGACTGTAATATTGCCAAGTTTTGCTTTTCTTTATCCAGAAGGATCATAACATTTAATTTGAATAAGTAATCAAAACAAAGTCAGTAGAAAAATTTGAACTGCCTTTTGGTGACCCAACATTTGAATTAAATGTCTGCTTCCCATGAGTAAATCACATGGCAATTCTCACAGACTAGTATTATGCTTGTAAAGCTTGCATGATCACATATTCATTGAAAATAAATATGAAAGGATTACAGCCACAGTTAAATAGAAACTCCCTTTTGAATGCAAATGAATATTTAGGGTATGTAGTCACTCAACTCTAGTCCTCGCTCACGCAAAACTCCAACAGTACCAACCAGAAGGCGTTACAAATAGCACACAGTCAAAAAAAAAAAGTTTGCAGTGGTGCAAATGTTTTATGTAAGCCAACTGAGGAACACTTACCAGTAAGGAATGCATTTGTAAGTGTCAGGAATGATGGAGTGCAGTTCAAGATTAGGATTACAAATTAGGACCATAAATAAAGGATGTAAGCCCATCCAGAGACACACAATAGCTGCTCATACCCCAACACCCCAAGAGCTCCTTCATGTCTGTGCAAAGCTAGGGGGTCTGAGTATAAACATGCAAGCTGCTCAAAGGGAGATTTCATATCAAATGTTTCACAAAGGTTGATTTTGTAATGTAGTCCAATGGAAATATATAAATTAATATAGAAGACATCTTCTCATCCATATCAGTCTCATCTTATTGTCTAAATTGGGAAAAAGAAACACACTCTCATTCTACCAGAGCAATGGTTCCCATCCTTTATTCAGCTTTGTGTTTGCTGCTTCCTTTGTATCCATCACAGTCTGTGGGCCCACAATATCTACAGCTATTCTAGCTGCATCCACTGGCCCAAGAAAAAGATACTCTTTATTTTTATAAAGTTTGTCTTGGCTATGTCTTTAACCTGCTGCAGCCCCAGCAATGTTACTGCTGGCAACGTAAGCTGGCATTCTACTTATGTGAACAAAAGCTAAATATAGACAAGTCACAAATGCTTCAGATGCAATTAAGAAAGAGACCATGCAGCAATCATGGAATAAATTAGTTTGCCAGAGATGTCTGGAGGGTGTCTATTCCACCTCCCTGCCTGAAGTGGGGTCCTGGTGGATCTGAACAAACTGAGATGGGTCCTGGGACTTTCAGGTTTCCTTATTCCTACAGTGGTTATGTGGTAACACTTGTTAACTCTGTGAGGGTGTTTTCTCTCCCTCTCAAATTTATCAGCAGTCTTAGATAAGTATTAAATTAAAATGTCATTTATATAACCATAAGCAATGCATAAATCATGCTATCTCCTGCTGCATGTTCTAGTCTCAAGGAAAAAAACAAGGTTTTTAAAATAATCAGAATATAGGGCTTGCAAAGATGAAATTTGGAGAACACATACACAACTGTATATGTTTTTAATCATATCACCTCTGACATTGCATGCACAAAATATTTCTTCAGTGTGCCACTTTGGTCTAAGACATTCAAAGGGTGGAAAGATAAAACTTCATCACTCGTGTAATACATGCTTTACCTTCAAAGAATTATTGAGGCAGAATTTTTGCTTATTGTAAGTCATCCTCAGAGGAGATTGTTAACTGCATTGTTGTTTAATTATGTCAAACTTGTTATGCTGAAGCTTTCAACAAACAGCTTTCATGAGAATTACTGCTTAATCTTGCTACTTAAGTAAAACACTTTTACCTGTCATTTTTACCTAAAAAAAAAAAAAAGAAAAAAAAAGCAAGCTTTGTTTTTTCACAGTAAAGTCTGTATTTATTCTTGTGGAGGAGGAAAATGTTTTCTCTCTTTTCAAAACTTTTGTAGCTGCACCTTCCCTTGAGCATATTTCAAAGCTGCCCTTAATGCCCTTCCTTCCTTCAAAACTAATTGATTCCCTGTGTAAATATTCCTGATGCACAAATATACTCAAGGGTCATTCACATGTGGTCTGCCAATCAGGCACAGGAGCTAATGTCAGAGCTACTGCTTGACCCACCAGCCTCTGAGATAGGGTAAGCTTTTCTGTAGCACTGACCACTGTCATTGTAAAGAAAAAAATATTTTGTTTCTGTTCAGATTACTGTAACATGAAAAACCAGCATCACTATTTCAGAGTTTAGAGCACAGCTGTTAATACCAGGTTGTCCTATTAAACAGAAAGTTAACTCCAGGATGTATAAAACAAACCAAAAAGCACAAAAAGAATGGACAGAGGAAGCAAAATAAATTGTGTTGCTCCTTCGACTTGAAGGAGCAAACACATCTTCTGCCAAGCAGAAACAAAGCAGTTGCTTTCTCCTGCAAGCATTACCTCAGCCACTTCTGGACAGATAGGCTTTTTATCTGTATCTCCATCTTCATGAGTCACTGTATAAATTGTTTGGCTGCCCTGAGTGGATCTAAAGAGGGAGAAATATAAAGAGCAGGTGTCATCAGCACATGGTGGAAACCACAGTCCTCAGCTCCACAGTCACCCTCCTAGACACACCATGTACACAGGGAGCACAAAGGGTGACCAGCAGAGCCTTCTGGGGAGCATTCACACCAGAGCCTCTAGGGACAAGAGGGACAGAACTGCTCAGATAGACCCTGCTACCACTCATGGCAGGACCAAAAGCAGTCAAAGAACATGGAGACACCTGGAAATGCTGTCAAGGTACCCTCATTTTTCATCCTAGTCAAAAGGAGATCAGTAGCCAGCGCTGCTCTGGGCAACACCGGGGAATAATGTTGTATGAACAGAGGCTTAAGTGTTTCAGTTACTTTGTGGAAGAGATTTCCACCCAGTTTCCCTACCAGACACTCCAAACTGGGTGATTTGAGATGGTGTAAGGACTGAAGCACTAGTCAGTGATTGTCCCCCATCTAAAGTCACTAGATCCTAGGCCTTTATAATGGCTTCACATCTTTCAAGAGATCTTAATCATGCAATGATTGCACTGTTTGAATCAGTTTGTTCTAGTCCCAACACATCCCAATTTACATACTATTTTGCGTTCCCAGCTCTGTCATTAATGTTTAATGCCTTAATTCAGCCATCAATCCCCACTCAGCAAAGCTATTCAGCTAAGTACATATTTAAAGCTAAGCACATTCTTAAACGCTTTGCTGAAATGAAGTGGTCTTGCACACAGGCTGACATGCTTTGCTGAACTGCGTTTTCACGTTCAAAAGAGTTCCCTTGCCATAGGCACTTAGCAGAGGAGCCTTCCTTTTCCTCATGTGCACTCCCGTTGAAGTGTGTGGCTTGTGAAGGACACAGAGTTTTCTGTAATGTCAAAGTATTATATTCAAGGAGAAGGTGTTTGCAGTCCTGTTTTGGTTTTGCTGCTGCTCCAAATGTCATGACACAATCAAACACTATCTTTTGTATTTTCTAAATTCCATCAAGCGATTTATTTTAAACTAAAGTTTGAAAAAAAGCTATGACTCTGAGCTCTTAGCACTTTACTGTTCCTTTACAAGGCAGTTGCCTCCAGCAACAGCTCTTAAATGGCTTGTTTACTTCACAAGGTATCCAAATCTCACCAGGTATCCAAATCTTCTTTTGGATACGGGGCGGGGAGTGAGGTGAACAGTAATCTATAGAGGCAATTTTGTACTAAAGACACTCATTGTAACATTCTGGAGATATCTGTTACCTCAAAGTTTGATTTAATTTTTTGTCCTAGTTACAGGTGAGAGTCAGACGAAAGGAGCTTCTTTAGCACATTTTAATCAGTTCACCCATACTCCTAAATTTAGGTCAGTATTTTGTTCAGTCAAAGAGCAGGTTCATTAAATATTCTTTCATTTTACGCAACGAGGATGTCCATGACAGCAATAAAGAGCTTTGCAACTTTCAGTTTATGCAAGAATAAAGAGTTACTACAGCTTGACCTGGTGTACATCCACCCAGTCTTATCTGACTGGATTAAATTGAAGAAGCAGATTTCAAGTTTTCAGCCAAACTCTACTAGCAACATGATATTGAAAATCAGAGTCTCCTTCCCTCCCATCCCCCAAAAAAGCATTAGATTTATCTGAAGGGTTAAAGAGACATTTTCTGAAAAACTGCAAAACAAAACAAAACAAAACCAAACCAAACCAAACCAAACCAAACCAAAACCAAAACCAAAACCAAAACCAAAAAACACAGAAAATCAAACAACAGTAGTGTTAAGAATTGAACAACACACAGATCTGTCTATCTCTCCAGCTACCTACAAATTGGGCAAGAAAAAAATCTGTGACCTCTCAAGCCATGGCGTGGACTTTTTTTTTTTTTTTTTAATGCAGCATTTGCTTCCTCATCAAAATCTTTTCTGAGTATTCGGTGTTGCCCATGGACTTTCTGATATGTGACTTCCCTTGCTTCAGTCAGTCACTGCAGAAATAGTCCATTTATCATTTTTTCAGTTTTAGGTAAGTTGCAAATATTTGTTGCCTAGGGAGCTTCAAGAATTTTGTGGAGTTTCAGATAGTCCCAAAAAGTCAGTTGTTGGTCATGAACCTCGAGAACTACAATCAGGACTCAGAAGCACATGCAAACATGTAAGCAAACCAGTTGCTGGAAACTGGAAATGAGGCTTCCTCTTCCTCAGGCACATTAAGTGGCAGGCACTGCTAAGGCTGCTGTGTGGACAGGCACACCTGAATCAGCAGTGAGTGTGCCAGGCAGCATCTACTGCAAAAGCTACCTCAGAAGTTCTATGAATTCTTATATGGCAAAACTGTACATGTCTAACAGTTGCTGCAGTATCGCTGCTGTTGGTTCTTACCACAGCTAGTTTAAAGTAACTTGGGAAAGTTTTCACACTACAGTATTTGCAGGAGTATTTGCTGTGTAAAGTGAATGTCCCACGGAAAAGGTCAGTAGACTGTAGAGATACAAAATCAAGACCAAGAACTCTTAACTACTGAGGGAAGTTTCCACAATAGGTTATTAAGTACAATTACTGATGACTGATTGTACTGGTTACAGTGTGTATACTAACCTGTGTTTGGGGCAGACATAATTTTCAAGGCTTTGACTCAGGAACCTGTGAATGAATAGCATCTTCCCATAGGGTTCTCAACACAGCACAAGGCTTTACATATTAAAAGCAACATGTATTATACATGACATCTGTGTGCACTGCTCCTCAAAATCAAGTTATGTTGAGAGACTAGAAAACCATCAACCTTCCACAATAAATTCCTCTTTCCTGGTACCCCCAACCTTTAATATTACTGTCTTCCTACACATTGGCTTTGGTCACCTTGTCCTAGCAAAGCAAACAAGGCAGTCTGTTTGGTAGCTGGGTTTTCAGCAGCTAATTAACACGAGGAGGCCCTGGGAGTTTCGGAGAAGCCGAGTTCTGATGTAACCCAATGCCATCCACTAGGAAGCTCTTAGACGCTCCAGCCATACATAATTTATTTTCGGCAGTCACATGGCAGTAAAGCTCATTTCACATAATGGATACTTGCAATGGAAAAGTGCTTACAGGGTTTCAGTGGAGCAGACAGCCCTTTTATCTATCTATCTATCTATCTATCTCAAAGAGAAATTAAATAATTACAGGAGTTTACTGCATTCTTGTAGCAAACTCTGAAAAGAATGTTTTAAAGGCGTGCAAAACCTATTAGGAGAGCATTTATGCTATTCAAACGGCCTGCCGCACCATTGTTCATTTACGCCTCTTTCCGACGTCTTGGTGCCTCCTGATTTACACGTGATTCATTTTCTCACTCGCACTTCCTATAAAATTCCTCTTTGGCCGTAGAGGGCTCGGTCGGTGCCAGGAAGGGTCGCACCGCGGCTGCCGTTTGCCCCTGAGCCGTGCCCGGGGCTCAGGTTTAGATCCACGCCGACGACCCCGCTCGACTCCTCCGCGGGGTTGCGGCGATACCGCGGTGCCCGCAGGGGCGCGGGGCTGGGCGGGGTCCAGGCTGCACCGCGACCGGCAACCGACTTCGCCGGCCGGTACCCAACGGCCGGTACCCAACGGCCGGTAGCCAGCGGCCGGTAGCCTGCGGCACGGCCCGGCATGGCACCGCCAGGGATGGCCGAGGGCAGCCCCACCTCCGCCCTGAACCTCTCCATTATCCGCTGGTGCGTCCTCCCTTCCTTCCTCCCTTCCTCCTTCCCTCCTTCCTCCTTCCCTCCCTCCCCATAGCCAGGTACCGAGTGGCTGGGGACGCTCTGGCCTCAGCCAGAGTGGGGAGGCAGGGACAGGTGGCGCCACTGGTCTCCCCCCTCGCCGGAGGGCTTGCAGGACCTGCCAGGTGGGCTTGCTACAGTGTCTGACTTTTCACACTTACCACAGTTTCGAAGGGCAAAGTCCTGGTTTTGCTGGAAAGGCCCCATCATCATGGCAGTGCACCAACGATGCCATGAAAGCAGGGACATTTTCCTGGAAGTCCATCTCCCACCACAAATCTTACGGAGGCAAGAGGGTTTTGTCTCAGCCTACCTAGCCACTCATTTGGATCTGGTCCCTGGGCTGCCAGCCACTTGCCATGGTGCTGCAGTGCAGCTGGTGAGGACCATTCCTGGATGGACCACTCGTGGCTGGTGTCCTTTCATGCCACACCTTGCAAGGCTGCACAGCTGGTGGCCTTTTGGCATTCATAGCGATGCTGAGTGATTGATGTTCTCCTAGGTTGTGTTTCCTTGAGGTGAAGGTAGTGGTTGAACTCCTCAGCGAGATACTTTCTGTTCTGGAGTGAGGGTGTTACCATAATTTTCTTGTGTCTTGAGAAGAGCATCACCTGCCATGTGACAACCAAAGAGAAACCAGGGCTGCGTGCCTTCTTTTCCCAAGCACAGAGGAGTACAGCTAGTAAACACTGTTGAAGCTTTGTGTGAAACGGTAGCAATATATGCAAGTGAACTTTTAACTTGACAACCAGTCATCTTAAATCTTTTTATTCCCCTTTCCAGTAATAGCTGAGCAGTGTGAGTTAGTCTGTGCTTTTGCTGTGCTATGGATACCAGTACTCCCTTTTTAAAAGGACTGAAGGAAGAGATTCATCCAAGGTCATACAACAAGTTTGTGACACTGCATCATAAACAATCCTTGAAAGGATGAACTGTTGATACTTTTTATCACAATAACCTTATGAATCACCTTTTCATGTTTGGAAACATTTTAAATGTTCAGCTTCATTTTGCTGTTGGTGGATTGACAATAGCAAACCAGTTTTCAGTCCAGAAATGGTTTAACAGCAGATTATGAACCTGTATTACGGTCTGGCTGCTGATGGTTCAGGGTTCCCATATAACATGTGTCAAACCCCAAAAACCTGGAGTCCATGTGAGCTCCTAGAACTAATTAGATAACAATTCTCACAGAAAACCTGGACGGAAAGTAGTAAAGTAGTAGACAAATGGAGAAGGTCTTTCTCTGTGTGCTTTTTTTCTTTAACCTCCATCTATCCTCCCTTGCCACAGTTTCCTTTTGATTTTGTTGTCTTTATTAACAGGTTTGGTTTGATGCATATCATAAACATTCAGATTTTAAGAACCTTGAGGCTACTATAGGCAAGAAGATGGGCACTGTGCTCTTTTCTGTGTGGTTTTGTTTGTTTTTTTTTCCTGGTAGACAGTATTTTTGTATTATGTGTCGGCAGCAAGAATGTGTTTGACTTGTTCTTTGAAAAAGGATGGCAGTTTCATAGGTGATAAAATCACAGAATTATATTTTCAGATATTTTGTTACTAAATAGTTAAATGCTGAGGCAAAACTATTGGCAGAAACCAGCTACTGAAGCATGAATGAATTTCTGCTGCACTTCCAAGGACTCCTATGGTGTTATATTAAGGATGAATTTGAATTGAGGTTTAATCTCCTCTGGGACTGCTCAGTTACAAAGGTTTTGAGATGGTTTATCTAGAAACAAAGAATCATAGATGTATAGAATTGTTTTGGTTGGAAGAGACCTTTAAGATTGTCAAGACCAACTGTTAACCTACAAGCAGTTCTGCCTGCTGGGAGACAGAGCTCAGTCAGGACTTTTATCTAGATAACATTTCATTTGCCTTTCAGCCCCATGGTGGGAAATACCCCATTAATGCAGCAGATCCCCTATCTTTGGTGCAGGTTCCTGCTCATGTCTAGGTGTGAAGCTTTTGCTGTTGGGTGGTGAGGCTAGAGGTGGTGAAGAGCCAGCAGGGAGCCCAGCACAACTCAGCCCTGGTTCTTGGCAGCACCAGCCTCTTGGGTTGCTGGGTGAGAAGATGGCCTTCAACGAGGTGAAAGGGAGGCATTTGGGGGCCTTTTGCTAGGGAGAGGGAAATCTGGGGGAGGCAGTCAGCCTTCTTCCCTGGAGAAGGGTAATGAATAAAAGGTGAGGTAGACATCGTCAGGCTGCACAGTGATCATAGAATCACAGAATTATAGGATCATAGAATGATTTGGGTTGGGAGAGACCTTAAAGATCATCTAGTTCCACCTCCTCTGCCAACAGGGAGGCCTCCTACTAGGTCAGGTTGTTCAAAGTCCCATCCAACCTGGTTTTGAACTCTTGCAGTGATGAAACATCCACAACTTCCTTGGGCAACCTGTTCCAGTGTCTTACCACCAGTTCAACAGTAGTGAACAACTTCTTCCTTACATCTAATCTAAATCTATCCTCTTTCAGTTTAAAGCCATTGCCCCTTACCCTATCACTACGAGACTTTGTTGAAAGGCCCTCCCCATCTTTCTTGTTGGCCCCCTTCAGATACTGGAAGTCTGCAAAAAGGTCTCCCTTCTCTTCTCCAGGATGAACAAACCCAGCTCTCTCAGCCTGTCCTCATAGGAGAGGTGTCTGATCACCTTCATAGACCTCCTCTGGACCTGCTCCAACAGGTCCATGTCATGGTCTTGCTCAGTTTGTCCTAGCAAAATGATTCATCGAAGACCTTATTCACACCTACAGCCAATACAGCTAACACAGAAGGATAATGCTGGGTCACCTGAAATCAGGTTTTTAATAAAAGAGAGGATGCTGATAAAACTCCAACCTGCTTATCTTACCTGGTGATTATGAAAAGTCTTCTTTCCCAGCCCACTCGATTATCAGTAACAGCACAGTGAGTAACTGACACTGTGCTGCACTAGCATTCAGCTGATTAATTAAATATGCCGAAATCATTTGGTATAACGGAAGCAGAGTCACAGTAAGAAAACACTGTCATACAATCTATGTGTCATGCTTCACAAATTAATCCATCTGCTTCTTTGCTCCAGCTTTGCTTCCATGTTTGCACTGCAGGAGGCTATTATCTCCTGACATCGAAACCACTTGCATTATCTCATAATTAAAGGTCTTACTTTTTTTCTGGTGAAGGTAATGTCTTAGGCTAATGAGTAACTAAGTCTGCGTCTTTCATCTTTCTCATTGTATTCACACAAGTAGTTGTATTTACTTGACTATGGCCATTCTGATAAGTACAATGAATAAGGGATTTGGCCAAAGAATGAGTAAACGCCTGAGCCAGTTTCAGTCCTGGCAGTTCTGTTACATAGTAACTGGGAATTAAAATTCTGTTCTTTTATTAAACTTGAGCTAAAATCAGTTAGGTCGTATGAGAACAGAATTTGGCCATTCATAGTTTGTGCAGTTTCCATCCCAAACCACTGGATATTTTAGACGGAAAAATGCTCATATTATTATCTTTGGTATGGTGAAGACCTCTATAAGTAGAAGATTAAAGTTATATCCTATTAGGGAGATGCTAATATTTGGTGTATTGGTGATAAGGTTATAATTATATTACTAAATTGTATATTTTTATTAAAAACTGTGGAACCTATTACATTTATTTGCAGAGTCTCACATGACCTATCTTAGACTCTGGAAAAGAGGAAAGCAGAACTTAAGTTAAAAAAAACAAACATAAAATATATATATAGCGAGAGACACATATAAGGTGTATATTTTTTTTTCCAGAATACAGATTGACATAAAAGTAGCAGCTGTCTTTTTTTGTTCATTTGTTTGTTTATTAGTTTTGATTCTACTCCTTTATAAAATCAGAATAGCTATTACAGAGTATACTGTAAGCCTGGTGAGTTATTATAATCGTGAGCTAACAATTCTTTCTTCTAATTCTGACTGAAACCAATTGATGTTTTTGTTTTAAAGGATAGCTAATAATTTCTATTTGTGTGATGGATGCGCTGTACCCCGTTCACTACTGTATGAATTGTACATGGAAAGCTGCAGTCCAGATTCCAAGTATAAAGTGAACTCAGCCACCTTTGGAAAGGTACAGAGTAGATTAGGATATATAAGATAAGAAGCAGAGATACCTAAACAGAAAAATCTGATGATCAGATACACAGACTACATATCAAAAGAGATTAAATAACAGAGAAGAATGAATATATGTATTATGGTTGTGTCTTTTCTGATGTATTTCTGGTAAGGTCTCATGTAGACACTTATATTAGAGAAAAGAGTATTCTTTGTGGTGGGGTTTGTTTTCTTCAGGGAACTGGTGTGTGTTATGCTAGCAAAGATTTTCTTTGCTAATGTATTTTAGAAAGCTCTATCAGGGTAAACGGTGTAAGGTTAACAAAACCATACCAAGGAGCTGATTCTTCTGTCCTTAAAAGACCCCTTTGATTGTTACATAATTTTATACTTTCCTTTTATACTTATGGACATTTTTCTCCAAACACACGCTGAAAGTTGTTATAGAATCACCCAAGTAAAACAAATGCAGATAACAAATAAAACCCAATCTCCTTCAAATTGTTCTACTTTTCTAATACATGGAGTTCAATCCAACCTACAGAGCAATTACTACTTAGAAATCCCAATTGCAATAATACTCATAGCTACTCAACTTGATTTAACACATTGAGGAAGATAGAATCCCCTGTGATTATTTGTTGGTCAAGACTTTTTGTTCAGAATTTCCTGGTTTTACCGCTAATACTGTTCTATTAGTGCCCATGGTAGGAGTGACTAAGCATTGTTTTAACATAAAACCACAATAATTTTAGTAAAGGTTGTGCCTGGAATCAATTTAATTTGTATGGATAACCTTGTTTTATGAATCATTTATCTCAATCTGGTTGAATCTAATTTTTTTTTTACTGGGTAAGTTAAATCATTCTTAAGATTTGAATGATCCAGTGTGATTTATTACCTTAGCTAAATGGATCATCACCCACCAACCAAGCCCATGGGTAGAATTTGCCTGGCTTGGTGTAGATGTCTGCCATGAAGCTGGTCATCTTAAAATCTCTTGGTAGCCTCAGAACTGTGCCTCAGAATGTCTGTTCTTCTCCATTGGCCACAGAGTCTGAAGTGACCAGCTTACACATCTCTACCTTGTAGCATCTCGGTAAGATTAATCCCATCCTGCCTGTACACTTTCAGGTGCTCCAGCATGATGGAGTTACCACCTGTCAGCTAAGTCTTCTTGTGGTTTAAGTGAATGCATTTTCCTTTTAAGTTGGGACAGGCATGGATGAAGTATGAATCTGGTCATGCGAAAAAGCTTAGCTGATGAGCCATAGGTGCTATAGGTTGGTGCATGCAACTGTTTGCTCAATGCCTTAACAGACCCAGTGCCTTGTGGTTCAAGTTAACACATCCCAGGTGAGCAAGCTGGGGTACAGCTCCCCAGTGGCTTGACAACGGTCTGTCCTTCTGCAGCAGGAGATGAGACTGTGCAGCAAGGGGCTGAGGAGGGCAGGAACTGCAGCAACCATGGGTTTAACTAAAGATGCACATGTAATTAGTTGCCATAGCCTAGTTAATGGGCTGAGCTATTAATAATTCATTAAGCCATAGTAACCTGACTGCATTACATGCATGTAGACTGCAAGGTCATTTGCAGTTAAGCCCTGTGTGAATCAAACTGTGGTGATTTAAGACACTACTAATCTCATCTGCCCTGTCCCTCTGCCCAAATACACCACCCTCTCTGTTGAAGAGACAGTGGGAAGAAGTATGTGTCACATGCTGTAGAAGCCCCAGCTTCATAGGCTGCCCTTTTAGGAAAATGAGATTATGCTAAAATAGCAGCTTGAGAAAGGGGATGGCTGGGGTAGGTGCACTCAGAAATGTGCAAAGAACAGGACCACTCCAGCACCATTAAAATTGGAGGTGCACGTTAGCATGAGTTGGAGAAACTTGTCCTTTAGCAGGCCTTTGGACCTGCTAAAGTATATTTTGCAGAGTCCAAGCTTTGTGCTACTGAGTGGAAACTCTCCACACTCCTCACTAACACTGAGTACTTGATCCTCTCTTCCTGCTATATAGGGAATGTTAGCTCCAGCTGTCCTGGGTTAGGCTCTGTCTTAACAGGACAGTTCATGTAGAATAGTCAGAGTGAAGTGGATTATTATATTGACAGCATCTTCTTACTCTGTAGGGCCTAATCCTGACAGATGCTGTGTGACCTCAGCTCACATTTCCCACCATGGTGGTCAAAAGGTTGCTTTGCAGATTGATGCTTCAGGTCCTTTTAAAATAAATGTCAGGCCCTATCCTCCTAACAAGAGTGGGTGTGCAGATGAAGTCCCTTGTGTGAGTAAGTCCTACTCACATGAGTAAGGCTTGCAGGACTGTCAGAGTACTGAAGAACCACGGCACCTTCGAGTTCCCCTTGTTGGTACAACCCACCTGACTGTGGGTGGTCTCCTGGTGTGTGCTCTGATTGTGTTTCAGTGCAAGGTAAAACAGACTAATCTAAAAAAATTCCTACCTGAGGGAGGTAATCTCTTACATTTCTTAGTTTTGCATCCTCAAAAGCCTGATTGAGTTCAGTTACACAGTTAACATTTGAGAGGCAAGAATAGGTATTAGCTTGCAAATGATGGAAAAAAACCAAACAAACAAAAGTGACTAAGGACAAACAAAGTATCAAATAATTATTTTTCATTATAGAATGAATTTGCCAAGCATCTCTAATTTTCTCTTTGGTTTTGTTTTATTTTTTTCAGCTTATTCGATTTGTTTTCCCAGGTCTAGGGACAAGAAGGCTGGGCAAAAGAGGGAATAGCAGGTAGTGGTTTGGCTTCCTTTGTTTAAATAAATTGTTTATAAAAGTTCTAAGAAAATTTTAAAACATCTGAATGTTCAGCGCCAGCACTGTAATACAGCAGCTGGATTGTTGGTTTCAAGTCTGTAATACATTGCAAGATCCCAAGTGATTTGTGATGTCATCAAGTATTTCAGAGTTAATTCCATGAAAATAGCCACATCAGAGCTGCTTTGGTAGAGCATGATTTCCAGATCAGCCGGTTTTTAACAAAATTAGTGCTTCAATTTGTACTGGCTATAACAGCATGGCCTGCATGAGGCATCTGCCAGACATCACAACCTTACTCAGAGCTCTTGAGACACAAGGTCAGGAAAGCCTGTCTCCAGCATGCATGGGGGTGGGAGCCGTGATTAATGTCTGTGTTATGCTTTTCACCCTTGCACATGTCTGCAGAGTGACCTAGCAGGTACTGGTGGTCAATGAAAATGTCGTAAACAGTTTAAAACCATTTAAATCAGATGACCTCACATCCTCATCCTACATTCCTTTCTTTTCCCTTTCCTCTCTCCTTCTAGAGCACAGAGAGTTCTATACTCTTTCACTGATTCAGTGACCAAACCTGTGATCACACTCTGAACATCCCAAGTGGAAAAAGAGATGTTTTAAGAGAATTGAGACACAATAATTTTACAAGCATTTTTGAGTAGCTGTCAAGTACTGGCTTTGAGATTGACATGCCCTTACTTGATCTGTAACATTTCTCTACTACTCTGGACTTGATGCTATCAGCTTGATCCAGCGAGATCCTTTGCTTTGGGAGTACCTCACTGCAGATGCCCCCAGGCTTCTCCTCATAGCTGGTAGGACTTGGGATGGGATAACCCCCAGCCTCCACACTCTCGCTTCTGTCAGCAGAAGGTTACCCTCTGCTGGCTGCTGGTGGCCCAAAACGGCTGCACTCTTCCTCTAGTTTCACAGTTACCCAGCCTGGAAAGAGCCAGCTGGTAGCACCTGGGTATCAGGGATGGTGACTCTGCTGCTCACCGAGGTTGGAATAAACCTTAGAGAAGGTCCAGTTTGATTCTTGGGTTTTAGCTTGCCATGAAGAGGGCCTACATGAAAGCCAGAGAGGGACTTTTTAGAGGGACATGTAATGCTAGGATAAGGGTTAAGGGCTTTAAACTGAAAGGGGGTAGATATAGATTAGGTCTAAGGAAGAAGTTCTTCACTGTGAGGTTGTTGCAACACTGGAACAGGTTCCCAGAGAGGTTGTGGATGCCCCATCCCTAGAAGTGTTCAAAGCCAGGTTGGATGGGGCTCTGAGCAACCTGGTCGAGTGGGAGGTGTCCCTGCCCATGGCAGGGGCGGTTGGAATTAGATGATCTTTAAGATCCCTTCCAAACCATTCTGTGATTCTATGACCAGTGTTGGGTCATCCAGTCCTTAAGCAATTTTGAATGGCTGCAAAAACTGCACTAAATCCTTCAACTTCCATGGAGACCTCTGTCAGCTTGGACTCTGGTCCCTGACTCCACTAACTGTCCTGTACAAACAAATCTGTTGCACCCCATTCACTGGCTTTTGGCTTTTGTTTTGGTTTTTTTTGAAGAAGGTGGTATCATTCAAGGGCAAAAACTGTTTAAAATAGTTGTAAAGAGTTAGTGCAATTATCTCCTATTGTGGAAAGTATTTTTTCAGCATAATTTAAATAATGAAAGTAGCTGGTTTTACTTGATCTTATGCAAATAAAATGTTCATCTACTTTCAAAGGAGATAAATTAATTATTTTCTGACTTTCTGAAAATCATATGGCTGTCAGTTCTTTTTAAAATTATTTTCTAGGTATCACTATGATGGAATAGCTATCAAGGAGACTTCTCCTTTGTACGCACGTTATTGCTGTCTTCTGTCCGAAAACAATTATCTCAGGTTTGTTTTCTGAAATGTTTTAATCATAAAATATTGCATGACAGTCTATGTCTTGTCTGTACATAAAAGTCTGTAAATCATCTGTTCAATACTGACAACAGTACTATATTTTTCTTCTTATTATTTTACACTCTATAAAAGCGCTGTGCCGTGAAGTGCTGTGCCCTAACAGAGAGGCTCCATTTTGAAAATGTGCCCTGCCTAATTGGACTTCCTTGCATTGGATATTTTAGCCATGTAGATCTTAAGAGCAGGAACTCTTGCCAAACCTAAAAGAAGAGCTTAATATAGTGAGACTTTAAATGGGAGCTCAAATAAACTTATTGAAATCACTTCATGACACCATAGCACCTGCCTTATTAAACAGTAGGCTGAAGAGACATGTCTTAAAGTGATTGCACTGTTTTGTAGAGTCTGACATGCAACCACGTTACCTGGGGTTTTTTACTACTTGAAACAATGAGACAT
This sequence comes from Megaceryle maxima, assembly GCA_024605025.1. NCBI lineage: Eukaryota > Metazoa > Chordata > Aves > Coraciiformes > Cerylidae > Megaceryle > Megaceryle maxima. Next base: position 22,357 of record JANHGN010005935.1, on the reverse strand, counting down.
ATTACTTTGAAAATACTTCCTTTGCTTTGTTTTAAAATTTCAGATTCTAAAATCACCTCTTGCAAGGGAACCAAAAAGGAGAAAATGTGTGAGTGTAGACTGATTGCAAAAATGAGAAATCTAAAAACAATTGATGAATAGAAGATATTTTGACAAAGGTGTAGACATGAGCATGGTGCAGCTATGGGTGAGCAAGGAAGACTTATGGTTAAGCTCATGGTTGAAATAAACCACAGGCTTGTGTTTGTCCCCAGAAAAAAAGGAAGGGAAATGCTGCCATTCCATAACAGTTTTACAATCCTTATAAATGCATAGAAGAAAACCAGGTGCAGCCTATGCCTTGGGTTTTGTAGACCAGGTTCATATCCTCGCTCTCTTACAGAGTTGAATATTACTTTAATGTGTACATGGATAGATTCTGTACTTTGATTTCCATTCTTTAATATGGAGATACAGCATTTTGCTGCTGTGTGAAAGTTAGGGGGACACAAGTCAGCCTATTAAGCACCCAGATATTCTGGTGATGATAAAACTGTTTCAGTGTCCATGATGTTTTATACTATAGTTACTTGAGTGAACACTCTATAAAAGCATGATAAAAATGATACCCATAGATTTGTTGCCTTTCCCCATGGGTTTTATAGCAGAGTAATGTTGCAGAAGTCCATAAACTGACAACAGTAAAGAATGTGACAGGCCAGAGGATCAGGTTCTGCAGATGATCAAGTGTCGGTTGTTGTAAGACCAAATTATTCATAGGTAACTCAAGGCTTATTTCCCTTTTTCTGAAGTGATAACCCTTCTTACCCATGCACCCAATATAGCCAGAACAGGCCTAAGATTTGACATCTGTAACAAGGGAAGGTCTTGACCAGTGTTCAAGGAACATTGCAGGTCTCTGGCTGAGTCTCTGCTGGTCTTTATTCTTCAGGGAAAGAAAGGTGTTTCCCTGCAGTGTCACCTGAAAACAGCAATCTTGCTAGGCATAGTTAGGAATGCTGATAGTTCTGGTCCTAGAAGAGATGAGGGAGAGAGAGAACAGAACAATTTGAATTGTTGTTCTTTTTCCTCCCAGCAGAGAAACATGAGGAAAAATTACAAAAAGTGGGAGGCACCAAAGAAGCGATGTTGGCTAAATCCAGGCCAGCTGCAGGAGCAAGGACTTTAGCTGCTGCTGAGAGCCAGAAGCACCACTTATGCCTACAGAGCTTGTGTCCTTGTCCCTCCTCATGGAAATGAGCCGTGTTCTCTGATGGGCTGGGGAACACGCTATAGCCCCTGTTTAATCATAGGGAAGCTGCTGCATTAGGGGTCTGGAGAAAATGTCTTATGAGGAGTGGCTGAGGGACCTGGGGTTTTTTAGTCTGCAGAAGAGGAGACCTTACTGTTCTCTACAGCTCCCTGAAGGGAGGGTGTAGTGAGGTGGGAGTTGGTCTCTTCTCCCAGGTGACCAGTGAGAGGACAAGAAGAAATGGGCTTAAGTTTTGCCAGGGGAGGTTTAGGTTGGATAGTAGGAAAAGTTTTTTATTTTTTACTGAGAGAGTGGTGAGGCCTTGGAACAGGCTGCCCATGAAGGCGTGGAATCACCATCACTGGAGGTGTTCAAAAAAAGGTCTAGATGTGCCGCCTCAAGACATGGTTTAGTGGTCCTGATAATTTTTAGTAGACAGTTGGACTTGATGATCTTGTAGGTCATCTCCAACCTTAATGATGCTATGATTCTATGACTGGCTGCAGGCCTCCTCCTCCTTCTTCACCAGCTGCCAGAGGCATTTGCCTGGACATCTATGACTGAAAAACTGTATTTATCTTGATCAAACCAAGGAAAAGGTAGTATATTCCAGGGAAAAGGCTGACATCAACCAGCCAACTCATGATCTGGATAGAGTTTCTTGGGATAACTTTTCAGATAAAAAAAAAATAATCAAAATATAAAGATGATATTCAGACAAAGATCATCTTTCTAATAGCAGTAGAAAAGTCTCTTAACAATGGAATTATCTTGTCTAATGCTTCCTTCATTTCAGACAGTTATAAGAAGTCACCAAGCTGTTGTGTGAAGCCAGACAGCTGAACTTAGAACAGCTTCCACTCCAAATGCAGCCACACATCCCTGTCCCAAGCCACATGCAGGCACCACAACACCTGAGTGTCACTCTTACTTTTGTAATAAAGGACAGCAGGAAAAAACAGAGAGAAACCAGTAAAAAAAAGCACAAAACACAGCCAGAGAAGCATAAGTAGCACAACTGAAAGAAATAATTAAGTCACATACAAAACAAGCAGCAGCTTCAGCCAAATAAGTGAGTTTGTTTCCATCAGTATTGAGCTTTTACTTTCTTTGTAAATAAACCGGAAAATATCAAGGGAATAGAAATCATAGCTATGTCTGGGTTGGAAGGGACCTCTAGAGGTCATCTGGTCCAACCCCTCTGCTGAGAGCAGGGACAGCCTCAATTAGAGCAGGTTGCTCAGAGCTCTGTCAAGCCCCACCTTGAATGTCTCCAGGGATGGGGCCTCAGCCACCTCCCTGGGCAACTTGTTCCAGTGTTCTACCACCCTCATGGTAAAGAGCTTCCTCCTTACATCCAATCTAAATCCACTCCTTTCTAATTTCAAACCATTGGCCCTCATCCTCTCACTCCAGGCCTTTGTAAACAGGCCCTCTCCAGGCTTTTTATCAGCTCCCTTTGGGTACCAGAAGGTCACTATTAGGTCTCCCTGGAGCCTTCTCTTCTACAGGCTGAACAATCCCAACTCTCTCAGCCTGTCCTCATAGGAGAGGTGCTCCAGCTCCATGATCATCCTTGTGGGCTCCTCTGGGCCCACTCCATCAAGTCCATGTCCTTCCTGTGCTGAGGGCTCCAGAGCTGGACACAGTACTCCAGGTGAGGTCTGCCCAGAGCAGAGTAGAGCAGCAGAATCCCCTCTCTCCATCTGCTGGCCACACTTTTGATGCAGCCCAGGATGCAATTGGCTTTCTGGGCTGCAAGCACACCCTGGCTGCTCATGTCCAGCTTCTCGCCCACCAGCACCCCCAAGTCCTTTTCTGCAGGGCTGCTCTCTCTCACCTCCTCCCCCAGCCTGGATTGATAGTGGGGTTTGTTCTGGCCCAGGTGCAGGACCCTGCACTTGCTCTTGTTGAACCTTATGAGGTTCCCCTGGGCTCACCTCTCCAGCTTGTCCAGGTCCCTCTGGATGACATCTTGTCCCTGGTGTATTGACAGCACCACTCAGCTTGGTGTCATTCACAAACCTGCTGATGGTGCCCTCAATCCCACTGTCCGTGTCAGTGATAAAATTGTTACCCAGTGCAGGCCCCAGTACGGACCCCTGAGGGCCACCACGTGTCACTGCTCTCCATCTGGACTTTGAGCCATTGACCACTACCCTCTGGATGCAGACATCCAGACACTTCATGTTTGCTGTCCTCTCTGTAGGGTTCAGTACTTTTTGAAATCAGGATTAATTTTTTATGATCAAATGAAGTTGATAAAACCAGCAATGGAAAATTTTATATATATATATTTATATTTTTTTAGAAAATTGAAATTTTGAAAAAGACTAATGAAAACTTCAGGACTTTTCTACTTGCAAGAATAAATTCTGTTCTCACTGAGGTAATCATATAATTGCAGTAGGGGTATTTGAGCCATACCATCTCAATTCTTGAAGGGGTGTTAGTGTGGAAATTTCCAAATTATAGTGAAGAAGATCTTTATTACACCACTTCAGTGCAGTCCAAATGCTAGTCTGTGGACCTCACCCTGCTAATGGAACATAATTCTCTGGCTTGTTGCCATTTCCCTTTGGCAGAGACAGGGGACGTCTGTTTGAGTAGTGAATTTGTCCTAAATAACTATTGCTCCCTCCCATGACGGAATAGAGTCCAACATGCAGATGTTTTTTCTGTTGCACCTACCTGGGGGGAAGGTGGAGCTGGGAACCGGTTCAGAGACCAAGACATCCACCCAGCCTGGGGGTTGGTGAAGAAAAGATGGTTTCAAAACTATGATCCACTCTAATTACTGAAAATAATATTTCTTGACCATATTGAGACCGTTGGCAATTGAGTTGGTGCTGATAGTGGGGAACTAGGCCAGTCAGGTTGGGAGTTGTGCTTGTTGGTGTCACAGAAATGGCAGTAAGATTATAATGTCTGACTACAAAGAAGGTATTTGAGATAGTCAATGGGACCTCAGATGTATCGGTTGGCTGGGTTGGAACATGTTCACATGAGGAGTGATGAGGATGAGGCTTTTACACAGAACCTGTGAGTTGGTTCATTTAGAAATCTTGGGGGGTTTTTTAAGATATGTGTACCACAACTCTGCTGCTGATGTTATGGAAGTAGTGTAAATAAACACAACTGTAACCAATAAGGTCTCCAAATGTATTAGGGAGATTTAAAGGAATATGATACTTACTCATCTGCATCACAATAGGATGTAGGGAATCTAGGGAAGGGAGGTCCTCTAATGGGAGCTTTGAGGACAAGCTCTCCCTAAAATCGTAGCTGCTCTGGCTCAGAGTATAGCAGTGTTAAAGAAATGCCAGAAAATTTTTATTGCCTAAGAGTTATTTTATGATTCTGGTAATAGGGAAGGTTTGGGCTTCTGACTTTCTAGTGAAGAAGACCCACGACTGTTTATTAAAAAAAGATCTGATATGATTCTAGCAAATTAGCCCTTCTAATCTTAGTCTAATCTGACAGTCAACAGCATGCACATTCACCACCCCACCTCCTTTCATTTTTCCTTTGTCCTACCTGCTCATCTCCTCTGTTAGTCTTTTTGTAATTCCCACCACTGTATTTCCCATTTTAGCTCTAGTTCCCACTCTGTGGCTTCATCCCAACTCTGTGAGAGAAAGGGTGAAACCGCTTGTGATTTTGCTGTCACCCATTTTCCTCTTCTCCCACCCACCTCCTCTTTTGTGTGTCCTGTCTTTCCCCAGGCCCTGTTCTCCAGGGGAAGGGTGCAGCTCTGCCTGGCAGCTGAACACTTACGTGAGCACCACGTAAGTCTAAACCCTCTTTGCTACCAGCGGGAGCACACAGATGGTGGTTTTCCATTGGTATTTACACTTAATTGTCTCCAATCTCCTGGTTGGCTGCTGGGGCACTGGAGGACCCACACAACACCCCTTCTTGCACCTCACCATCCCCCTGTGAGTGGGAGCCAGCCCACTGGAGGAGAGCAGTGCTGATACGTGTTGCCATAGTAGCAGCAGCAGAAGATACAGCTGGCCGCCTTCTCAGGGAGAACGGAAGCTGGAAAATACTCATTAATTTTGTTTCAGAAGCTTTAGAAATCTGCAGGAACAACCTATTTGAAAGAAGCATTGTGAAACATCCCTACTTACACATTTTTCTCTTTGCCAAGCCACCAAAACTAAAATGTCTGGGAGAAAGAGTCAACAGCGTTACCAAACAGACCAAATGTCAATGTTGTGCCCTGTCTTGGGCATCCAGTTTAGTTGTTTTGCTGGGGCACAGCTTTTGTGGCAGAGAGGAGTGGCAGAGGGAGAGGTAATTTTTCAGGTGGCAAGGGTCAGTTCTGTGGGCAGCAGAGAAGGGAGAGGAGGTATTTTCAGTGGCTTGAGTTTCCAAGCAGATAAAGCTGTTACATTTTATGCTCTGTCCCTCCGGGATGTATGGTAGTACCCTGGCTTATAATACATCAGAGCAGTGAAACCCAGCAGCCAGGATCTGATTAGATAGCCTGAGTGTTGGCAGACACTGGTGGAGCACATTTTCTACAAAGCCTCTGCCTGTCACCCTTCAAAATAGCTGAGTCCAAAAGGACCCTGGCATTTGAAATGTCTTCACAGACAGCAAGCAGGTGTCAGCAGCAGATGGGGGCTTGACTGGAAGAATCCAACTCTCACAGCATGTCCCTTTTACTAGCCACATTGCCTCTCCCTCGTGTAGGATTAGCCTTAGCAAAACAGGCAGGGAGTAAGGTAGAAGATGGTAAGGCAGGAAAGCAGCCCCTTGGGCCTGCAAGCCCTGTCTTTTCAGCCAAAAGCCAGTGATCAAGCCTTTGCAGGCTTGACTAGGTCCAGCTGACTGCACAGAACATCATGGCAGGCTTGCAAAGTGAATGGGGCAAAGTCAGAAAGAAAATGCCATCTAAGCTCATATAGGGTTCAGAAAATGTAATTACTGTGAAATCAAAGCAGAAGGATGATTATTGTGTCCTTATTTGCATGTTTATTATAATTCCAAATAAAGTGCAACTACAAATACAAACTCTAAACCCATTATTTTGGTGAAAGAAGTCAGAAGACACTGCACTGTTGAATGGCACTAGCCATCCTGGCATTAACCTTGCTGTCTCTAATGAATGGTTCAGCTTTATCTTAAAAATAAGAAATTGGGCTTCAGACTCATTAGAAAATCATGTGGCTGCTGAACGACAGAAAAGAAAGCAGTATTTGTTTCCCAAACACAATGTTCCAGCCTAGTGCACTCTATCCAGTTTGAGCTCATTTTCTTACTAAATGCAGAATAAATTGGTGGGCTTTTAAAATGGTTTTTCTGTTGTATATTTTACCATAGTGGAAACAGCTGCAGTTCTGGAGATGAAGCTGGTTACATGAGCATGAGCCAAAAAAACCCAGCAGTGAGTTTCTGATACATTAGTCTTGTAACAAAATGTGTATCTGCATGTTTAATTAGAATTGCTGTATAATATGTTCTGATGCAATACAGTTAACCCACCAGCTCTTCTTCGAAATAACCTTTGTCTGCATAATCCCACTAACTGCTTATTTCCCCCACTCTTATTTGACCTAGTAGCTAAATAGTTTTGTTGTCTTAATGTCTGCTCAAATAATTTTTTTTTAATGTGCCAAGAGTGGAAATTGTGGCTGACAGCCCAGGTTCTGAATATTAAGGGAGTTAGTGGGGCACAACCTTCCCTGTCTGAGGCTCATGGTAAGAGACCCTTAAGCTGCAGAGCCGATGTCTTTTCAATGCACTCAGAGCTTATTGGCATGATAAATGTTTAAATACTAGGAAATTATTAAGAAAAAAAGAGCACAACCCCTGCTCACCAAAAAGGGCAGCTGCGAGGCTAACCTCTAGCAGTTCTCCCCTAAGCAAGTGTACTGTCATGGGATGGACTGACACCAGGGCTGTTGGAAGTCAGCCAGAAGAGCGTGAGCAACAAACCTATATGGACCAAAGTAAGGAAAAAATGAGAGACTGGGTGTCTGTCTTATTTTTACAGAGCACTCGGGTGCAGTAATGAGTGCTCTGAAGTGGATGCAGTGACAGCTGATGAGAAGTGTGCTGTCGCCCCGACAGCACAGCCAACTATCTGCTGCCTTATTTAGAAGGTTACAACTGTGACCCGAGTGCTATAAAAAAATATATGTGGAAGATGTGGATAGCATTAAATATTCACTGTTTTTGAAAATAAATTCATGTACTGTTTAGGATTTAAATATTTAGTCATACATGCTTGTTTCTCTAATCCCCTACTTTCTAAAAAAAAAAAAACCAAAAACAAAAAACCAAGTATCCCTCTGAAGATGTGTCAAAAAATCATGTTATCCAACTTCAAGAAAGTACTTAATACCTTTAACAGAACAGGCAAGATAATTGTGATTTTTTTTATTATTATTATTATTCAAAATAATTCTGATACGTTGAGAATTTTTTCACTGTTCTCCATCTGTCATTTATCTGAAGACTGAACAAGAGAGATTTCAGGACCAATGACCCAAATTCAGCAGAGTTTATCTTTGGGAGCAAGATCTAGGGAAGAAATCCTCCTGTGAAATAATAGATTCAAGTATTCGGTGAGCAAGTGAGTTAGCTCTTTGCCTGCATGATCTTTTTGTACCCTCTTTTTGGTTACCTTCTCCAGGTTGTGCTGCTTGCCAATGAGTACTACAGCTATTGTCAAGTTATTTTACATATGGTGAGAAGTAAAGAGCTAGACAAGGTATGCTGTGCTTTAATAACACTCATTCTGACAACAACAAACAACCCTAAGGATAAAATAGTTTCTCTGTAGCTTATTTACTTGATGGTTTGATCTAAGGTAGATGAACATTTACAGACAAAAGGAGCATTCAGTCAAATTACTCAGGAATTCTTAATTAAGACAACATGCTCTGAGAACTGGAGTTTGTAGGCATATCTTGAGCATTCCATCAACAGATCTGAGCCCAGCACAAAACACAGGGCCACAGATAGATACTTCTCATTTTATCCACATATCCATGGCACAATTCTTTATTTCTCTCCTCTTTCTTATGATGCCTTGTGAGATTCAATTTGCTGTCCCCAGGATGCCCCTTACGCTCACACTGGAGCCCGGCCAGGAAGGGGCCAGGCAAAGAGTCCAGTTCCATGGTCACTCTTTTGCTTCTATGCTTACGTGTGTTGTCTTACTGAATTACACTTCATATTTCACAAGGGTAAAATCAGTAAAAATTCATAAAGAACTTTGTGCAGCAGGTGAAAGACTGTATCGTGTCATTCTGGAGGTCTCTGCAGCCTGAAAGAATAGCCCTGATGTCCTTGACAGATGTATGCCAGCTGTTCAAAATCTATGATAGGCAGCTATTCAAGGTACTGTAGATAGTTGTTCATTGTAATGCCGCTATGATGTGTTGTGTTGTTTGGTCGTTTTACTGGAAGAGAAGGGCTGGCTGCTTCTTGTGTGAAGGCTGCTTCTTTGGCTTCTTCTGAGACAGCATATTTTGAAATGTGCAGATTTTAAAACAAGCCAGTGGAATCTGAGATAACTTCCATTTTGCTGCTATGTATTCCTATGGAATATGCTGTTATAAATGTGGTCTGTGGTTCTGGCATAAGGTTATGTGACTGAATTTACCAATTTACAAGAGATAGTTTTCCTTCGAGAACTTTCCTACTGCATTTCTTTGTGACATTCTGCATAGAAATATGCAGTTTTCTGATCAAAATAATTTGCTGCTTCTTTACAGAAGGGCATTAAGTAGTGTCTAGTAATGAATTCAGGGAACTACACTTAAGGTCAGGATCTTTTATCTTTCTGCTAATAAATGTAGCTTAGCAATTACTTATTTGGAAGGAAAAAAAATGGGCTTTTTAATATTTACTTTTAAACTATCAATACAATGCTGTTTCATGCTGCTGTAAATATCTGTAGTACACCAGTCATGTGCAGCTCCGTGAATTTGTATTCTAGGAAATGGAGAACATCCTACTTCATGATTTCCTGCAGGAGATTCCTTCGCAACACATTATGTCAATCAAATCATTCTGTAAAAATATTGAAGATTGGATGCTTGATGCTTTGGCAGGGTTTCCGTTACCACTCCAAACATCCAAATCTAAAGGTATGTTAGAGTAATAAAGAGATTTTAATAAATTAATATTTGCTGAAACTTCAGAGATGCAGAAGATTGTACTTGCATTCATATGCTCAAGGAAAACTTTCAGTCTTAATTCTGGCATTTCTTGCAGTTCAGTGCTTGATAGAGCAAACTTAGTAATGTGTTTTTAACATGGGTGTGCGTGGAAGGATATGTGGTTAATCAGCTGTGCCCCTCTGTATACACATCCTGGTCCTTCTGGGTTGTACAAACTTCAGAGAAACAGAAATTTTCACTTGAAAACCATTCCCTATCTGCAGAAGTTTGTAAGTTGCTTTATACTTGATTTTCCTATAACTAAGATTCAGTTATTTTATATTTTGGTCTTGGATCATGCTTGTCATAATTTTAACACATTATAAACAGGAGAAAATGGAACCAAAGAAACCAACTCCTGTTAACAGTGCTGCAGAATTATAGATGCATAAAGGTGGAAATGTAAACCATCTAGACAAATACAGGAGGTTTAGGATTAATGTTGCTTTCATTCACCTTAAACTGTACATGTAAAAGAGCATTAGTCCTGATTAAGAGGTATTTAATGCAAAAAAAAATATTGGAAGCATTTTTCCTGCATGTCATGGGTTAACAGATTTGCAATGAAGGAAGAATGATGACCTGAGCAGCCTCTGCTTGCAAGTTTTAAGCTGCGAGGGTCTGCAGCCCAGCCTGTATAGTGCTGGCTCATTGCCCCCACTGTGGTCTCTTTTAGTCTCCAGAACTCCCCTAGGGATCTACTTTCTAACTTAAAAAGATCTATCTTCATTAACATCTTTTAGTCTGAAAAATACTAATGATATGAAACATCTGCCTCTTCTTTAACAGAAATTACACTGTTTAAGAAAAGACTCGGGAGAAAGACAGACCTTTCTATCATAGCCACGGTATGTTGCAGAATCTGCGAAACTAAAAAGCTGGGCATCTCATTCACTGCCCAAACAGTTTGGACTATTTATGAGATGCTCCACCGCAGGACAACAGCAGCAGCATGGTGTTCTTAGCTGTATACTGACCATGGTCCAAATCATGCTCACCCTCCTACCTATCTCTTCCACAAGTATGCTGAGGGGGCCTTTTCCTCCCTCTGGATTCTGTGAAAGCCTCTGAGATACAGTCAATAGTCCCCCATGGAGAGGAGAACGCAGTAGCTGAAAGGGTCAGATGACAGTTGCCCAGCCATGCCAAAGCCAGTGGGATAGCACATGCTGGAATTATTCTAAACTTGGGTTTACGCAGTGTCCTGACCACTCTCTGACAAGTGCTGCAGCAGCCAGCGTGTGGGAGATCACTAATATGCCAGCTGCTGTGAAGGTAAATGGTCAGGGAGCAGGCCAGGAAGTCTGTAAGGGCACAAGACCCTCACCTTTTTCATGGATCCCAGGGATCAGCTGGCAAAATCTTCTCCATCCTCTGGCCAGAGGATGCTGGAAGGAGCACTGCAGGGCAGCAGCATCTGAACCATCCTCTGAACCATCCTCCTTAGGGTCATCGCTCAGATTGGCTTTCTCCCATGGGAAGAATGAGACAAAACCTTCTCTAACAGTTAATATCTCTGGCTGCTTTTTGCTCTACAGTATAATTCTTCTCACTACAGAGGTGCATGCAGGAGCTGCATTTTTAACCCTTTGAACGCTGCGAAGTAAAGTGATTAATTCAGCGCTGCATTGTTACGAGGAACTGTACCTTTCCTGTAGCATTTCTTCCATTGGGGTCCTTCTACACTTCTAAAACCTTGAGTGTTGATGCGGTCCATGCCATGACAGAAGAGATAAGTCATGAATGGGGAAGAAAGCAGAAGAGAGCAGGTTGTCTCTTCTCTTTCACACAGCAAGTATAAGATTTTCCCAACATGCTGCCTGGCTTAAATCACTACACTCTGTCCCCACTATAAAGGGGAGGAAGGAAGGGAACTGTGACTTCATGAACTGCACAGCAGTGTCATGTTCTTCCTTAATAAATGTAGCTTTTTTTTTATGGGAAAACTTCATCACCAGCAGCATGCAAAACACTCACCTCACTTACTTTTAAAAAGTTTAAAAAATAAAATAATAATGCAAACTAATACTGCACAAACATGCATAAGTGTGCTAACATAGACAAAAGGTTGACCTCTGTGAAGTGCTGAGCAATCTCCGTTCCCATTCACTGCAGGAGCCCTTGGAGATACTAAATACTTGAAAAGCTCAGCTTCACGTGCTTCTCAACAGTGCACTGTCCTCACAAGTTACTAATGTTTGCACCTTCTCTAGAGCTTCTTTAAAATATAAGGGAAGAGCGAAGGAGTTTCAGTGTACCTGATGATTAGTCACATAAAGAATTAAAAAAAGAATAGTTTTTAGTAAGTGAAATTATGCAAGTCTTGTACCTGACCGTCTTTTAGCAGTCACACAGACTCTCTTACAACTTCTGTTAGAGATCTTGCCAAAGCCATGGATACTGGGCTCCAGGAAAACAAGGCAGGAAACAAACACCAGCTAACCATTCTCCTGCAAAGTCATCCCCCTGTTCAACATATGCCAGAAGATGGTTTGCTGCACAACACAGGTGCTTAAATTTTTCAGCCTATGAGAAACACACAAATGCTTAGTAGGGAGGTGGATGTCCCTCAGAAAGGACCACTGAACATTTTAGTCAGCCAAGCCCAATCCTAAGCTTGTGTGACTCATATCTTGTTGCACCGGGTGGCCCTCATCAGATGCTCAAGTGAAGTGGGTATGAGTAGAGCAAGCAATACCTCACTCCTCCATTGTACTCTCCTAGCTTTCAGCAGTCTGGGATGAAGGTTATATGCACATCTTGGTATTTAACAGCTTGATTTTGGCATCTACAACATCTTGGGGTAGTGTGTTCCAGGGTTTGATTTAACTGTCTGAAAAAGTACTTTATTAGCTTGAAAATTTTTGCCCCTTTTCCTGCAACTCTCCCTGCAAACCTCCATCACATCCTTCCTTTGATGTTTCTAACTGAAGCTGAAGTTTATCTCATCTTCTCACATAGGAGTCTTCTGATATTTCTCATCCTTCTCAGTTTCCTCCGCCTAAAATGCACCTGGAATTTCAAGTAGAGAGGGATGGTTGAAGCAGGTGAGAGCACTTCCAATGAGAAGTTTAACAGGGGAGCTGTGCAGCTGCAGCCTCTGAATGGTGTAACCACCCCACCCCCTTGTAGAGTGCTTTGCAATAGTTTAGCCATCTGCTGAGAAGATAGGAACAATTTTGGCAGGGTCAGCATCCAAATGAAAAAAACAAAAGTAACTTTCCCATCATGTGTAGATAAAGCAGGCTGACAGCTGCTACTACCTGGACACACAGAAGTAATTAGAGTATAAAAAAGTACGAATTCCCTGTGAGAAAGGAATGTGAATATGATGCTTGTCATTTCCCAGGATTGATTCCTGCCTCTGGTAAACTGTATGTAAGTGTTGTCAGAGCTGGATCTCAGCCATTTAGAGAATTCTGTTTGGTATAGTGGAGTGCAATGGCCAAAGGGACCAGTTTAAAACACTGAAGCATGGAGCTGGGTGATACCAGCCTGTGAAGATGCTGCCCCTGGTACCTCCCAGCGTTTGGGTCTTGTGTTCTTGGTACACACAGAAGCCCTTCTTCTGACACTGGGAACTCGAAGTAAAGTAGGAACAAAGACTTTGTCTTTGTCCCCCCTTAGCTGAAGGGGATTACTGAGTGAGAATCAGAGTGCTTTTAGTATTTTGGTAAAGCCAGCAGGAGAAGGTAAAAGAAAAATGGGCACATTGGGAATTATATTTGCCAACAAATGGGCATCTGCATTCGTGGCTGTTTGTGGGGTCATGGTAAGCACCTGGTGAATGGGATTTGTTAAAGAGTTTATGAACCCTTAAGATTTTCTGAATTTTTTGAAAAATATTTTTTTCTCCGGAGGGACAAACTGATATGGGTGTTTTGTATAAAAGCCCCAAATTCAACAAAAGCTTTAGGTTCTTACAGATTTCAGTATGGGAATGAGAGACTAAATGTACAGATTAACAAATTTTAATGGAATCAGGTTTAATTCCCTTCACTGTTTTTATCATTTCATCAAGAATCTGAAGCAATATTGTTTGACATTAGCAATTAAGTAAGAAAAAAATAAACTAAGAGATAAAGATCAAATGTTAGGCTGAAAATTGTTTGCAATAGCTATGTGAATAATGCTTTTGGGGACAAATAGGAAGCCAGATTCAGTCACAAATAACTCATAAGCAGATAAATGGGGATAAAAGCCCAACTAGTATTATTTTAACTTACACCACGTTTCTTATGTTATTTTTTACCTTCTCAAAGATTTGGGCAGCTTGAGAAATTTGCCTTTGAATTTAATTGGAACATGTACTAAAGACAGATAGGTCTCCAGGGAAATCTGGCTCTGATACAGCATTCCATGTTTTAAAGAAAATACCACTATTTGGTGTAACTATAACTCAAGGAAAAACCAATTGCCCAAATACTTTAAGCATGTTAGCCTTGTCTGCTCCATCACAGATAACAGCACAGAGTGTCATTGAGAAGAGTATCTCCCAGAACAAAGAGCTCTTGAAGACAACCTAAGATTCATCTCCTTTGAATTTTTTTTTTATCCCCCCCCCAATTTGGCAACCGGTTATATGAAGTCTGGTATTGAATAAGGGAAGCTTTTTGACTAAGTTAAGGGCTTGAGAAAATGAAAGGCATTAACTGTTTTCTTATTCTCTATAGACAATGAGAACAGTCTTGAACAGCAATAGCAAAGTCACTGCTCTGCAATCAAACTTGTGTGCTGTCATCAGTGAGGGTTTCCTGGATGTGCCTGGAAACCTCTTTCAAAAAAAGTTTAGGAATCCAGAGGAGCTGCAGAACAACACTGAACTCAAATGTAATGTGTTTTGAGTTTGTTTGCTATATTTTGTCTATCCACTTAAGTCCTTGCTTGACATTGTTAAAGCTCCAGCATTTCCTCTTGTTTATTCATGGTATCTGCCCTAATGGGAATTACAGGCTTGCTGTAACCCAAAGTACTGGAAAAGAGCCAATAAAAATCAGAATGCAGCAGGTAATATTACCCTTCCAACTTTAAAGGTTAAGAATGAAAGGCTTTCCATTCTGACTCTCTGCTAAAGCTTCCTGTGGCAGCAGGAGTGGGATTTCTGTTACTAAATGATGTATCTTCTAGAAGAAATTTGACAAACAGGGACACTAATTTTTTACCTTTTTCTTTGAGGGAAAAAAAAAAAAAAAAAGAAGTTTCCAAGAGTTGCATTTTGCATTTACCTCTGTTATTAATCTAGGTACACAAAGTCATTTCTTGTGGCCAGATTTTAAAATCTTGTATGCTGAACTGGATGAGTACTCTCAGCCTTTCAGCTTTCATGTACTGTGGCCTGTGGGATTGATGTGCTGTTGTACACAATAAAATATGCAGTTTGTATGCAGCCATGACATAATGCATGTGCCAGCTTAATGAAAAGGGATGAGAACATAACAGCAAGTTAATTTTTCAGTTAATGAGCTGCCATTGAAATTTTAGCAAGAGACAGGCATGTTGGACTAGCTGTGCATAGCACTGAGGGAGGGAAACCTCAGCTTTTTGTTCCTGGCCCACCACCAACTCCTTCACTGACCAGGGATGTACCACAGCCTTTCTGGGACTGCTTTCTGTAGGAATAATAATTTGGCCTCTCCACAGAACTATCAGGAGAACCACTTAAATAATATTTATACACATCTTAAAATCAAACCTACTGTGTAGAACACTCTTGTTACATGTGCTCATTGTGTGGATGATGACCTTACTCTTTCCACGGTGGAGTTATTGCATTCTCTGTTTTCATTGCTTTTCCAAACTGTTTTTTATAATAAGCAAGGTTTTGCAGACCCTATCCATAGGCCTCCTTGAAGGAAGATGTCTCAGTTAGAAGGGTATAAATTCAGAGAGGTGCCCTAGTGATGGACCTTCTGGCACTGGGTGGTAGCTTCCAATTTTTTTATCAGCTGCACTGATATGTGGCAATATTGTCTATATCTCTGTTGGTCTATATAATATTATTCATTTTATGATTTTTTTAAAAAACTTCTCGCCCCCTCAATAGATAAACCAAGTTCGGGGTTTTGTGGTTTTTTATTTTTTGTTTGTTTGGTTTTGGTTTTTTCTCAACCACATAAAATTTGAGATAAGTTGGTATTGCATAGAACCAAATTCTACCTTTCATATTGGAATTGTTTATTGTTGCCACCTTTGCCATGATGTCTAGGACAGTGCAGATATGGTGGAAATGGACATAACTGTGAATTCTGACTGATTTCAAAGTAGGATATTACACCTCACTAAAGGAATAGTATAATTATATTAATCAAAATGCTATGAACAGATGCCAATATATTTTAAGATGTCAATATATTTTAAGCTAAAGAAAAAAGAAAAGGGAAAAAAAACCCCTAAAAACCACAGAAACAACCCAAAAAGCAAGCCAAGAACTTCAAGTAATGATCTCTCTTCTATATTTCATAGGTTTGAATGACATACTGCCTTTGCTGGTACCTTTCACAGACATTCGGGTTCTTTTAAACTGTGTATCTTCAAATCTTCAGGCTTTTGTCATTCAGGTATAAAAATAATTTAATAATTTCAGAGAAGAAAGAGTGATCTCGTCATTTATCCTGCTACATGTTGTCTGTCACTAGCCTGCAGGAGCTACATTGCACACTAGCAACTTGACCAGACTGCGGATTTGCATAAATACAATTTATGCACGCTGCAGAAAAATGGGGAATTAATTGGCATACAAAAAATCCATCTGTGCAAACAACTACAAGCACATTTCTGTGCATATATCCACTTGGGTGGTTTCAGTGTCTGCTCTCATTTCATAGGCACATATTTTAACAGTTTCTAATAAACCAAAATTCAGAAGAAAAATGGTAGTAAAAATGAAGAGAACACTTCATGATTCCTGAAATTGTTGATTTAAGAAACTGTTGACTTTTAGCAGGTGGTAGGAGAGTGATAATTTCTAGTACAATGCTTCTAGCTCTTGCGGAAGGTTCAAGTATGACTGTGTATGCACCTTTCCATAGGTCACCAATGCTACCACCCCTCTTATGTCACTGATTTGGTATTGATGGTAGCTTGATGGTATTGCCGCATCTGGTTGGTTGCCAGACTAATTAAGTTGGGTCTGGGTGGTGGCTAAAGCTTGTTTTTCCATTTCTGAATAAGCAGGGTAAACTGTATTTCTTTACCTTATTTTTGTTTTGTTAAATTAAGAATTGTATTTTGCAGTTCTGTGGTGCCTTCATCTCACAGACCCCCCCAGATAACTCATGGAATGGTATGGAGAAGATAGAGCAGGACTTTTCCCTGGGGGTTCACGGTTATAGGGCATAAGGCAATAGACACAAGTTGCAGCAAAGAAAATTTCCAATAGATTAAGGTTGGGTTT
This sequence comes from Megaceryle maxima, assembly GCA_024605025.1. NCBI lineage: Eukaryota > Metazoa > Chordata > Aves > Coraciiformes > Cerylidae > Megaceryle > Megaceryle maxima. Next base: position 5,553 of record JANHGN010005935.1, on the reverse strand, counting down.
GTTTTTTTTTTTTTTTTAAAAAAAAAGAGGGAGAGAGAGAAATTCAGCAGAGGAAGAGGTTGCCCAGAAAGACTGTGGAAGTTCCATCACGGAGGTATTCAGAACTTGGCTGGACAAGGCTTGAACTAAGCTGGCTATGCTTTGGACAAAAGGTTGGATTAGATGATGTCCAAAGATCCCTTTCAACAAGAGTTATTTTAGGATTCCACCTTTGTATGGAGTTTCTACAGGGAAATAGTCTGCAAATATTCTATAGTCTGTAAGGAATTCTACCATTAAGCAATTTTTTTTTTCTCCATCTGCAGCCAAGCAGGAGTAAAGAGGAGTTTAGGAAAGTGGCATCAGATTTCCAGCTGAGATGGAACTTCCTACTGACCTCAATAAGCAAGACTATGACCCTGAAATACTTACAGAGTTTTGGTGAGTAGGCTCTTTGTGACTCGCATCTGCGTACTGAGATGTCAGAGGAACCATATCATTTTAACTGACATAAATTTATGTTACAGTCAATAGGGGCCATCATTTCCTCCTGTTCCCTTCCTTGCAAAAAGCAGCACCATTTGCCTGGTGAAGTAGCAAGGTCAGGAAAATGAAGCTGTTAGCTTTCAAACAGATTTGTTTTCTGATTCAAACTCCGGGATGAGCAGAAGGGAGGAAAGTAGGAGCAGGTAGCTGGAGAAGGTGGGAAGGGCAGGACTCTCTCTTTCTGCAGAAGCCATCATTTGTCTGTGGAAATACAAGGAAGAGCAGCCTAAGGTGTGAGCTTCTGCTCTTCCTCCTTACCAGAGCTGCAAACCCTAGCAGGAGGGTGTGATGGAGGTCTGGAGCCACTAATCTCCCAAACCATAAAAACTCCAGGTCTCTCAAGTGATAGCTCCCGGTCCTTCAGGTTCATCTGGGTGATACAGCCAGAGCAGACTCACTGCAATAACTACTTGCCAAAAAGGCAGTTAGCTCCTCTGACAACAGCTATATGCTCCTTTTCCTTACACTGATGTGCTTGCCTAGCTAGCTGCAGGCTTGTTCAAGACGTTTTGCCTGACTGAAAGCTATTTGCTCCTTTAGCTGGGTTAGTTTTCTCTCAATTTTAGGGCTCTGAGCTGTCAAGCTTCAGATCCATCCCACACCAGTGCAAGACAGGAGAAGCAAAGGGACTGTGCAGTCACATTGACTCAAAGTGGCTTGAAGTGGTTACAACCACATCTTGAATCAATTCCATTTCTATATTGCATCAACCCTACCTGCTTTCTCTTTATTTGCAAAACCTTTCAGAGGCACGCTCTCTCTTATTCATTCTGCAGAAAGGCACCACCTCCTGTGAGTAGCAGCAGACCTCAAACTGTACGAACCGCTTTTTAGATTTTTTCAAAGAGGAACCTTCAGATTTTTTTCCTCTTCTGTTGGATTGGGCTGCACACAAATAGCCAAAGAAAACCTCATATTTTTTTTATTTGAAATTCCCCTTCAAAACAGTGCCTTCATGTGTTTCCTACAAAGACATAACAAAGGGGTATGTTAAGGTTATTGCCTTTTGTATTTTTCAGTATTCTTCCCCCACTAACATCAGTGTATGCACCCATTTTCTGCATCTAGCTGCTACCTTTTGCCCTATATTTAGATTATAGACTCTCTGGAGAGGGATAACAGTTTTGTTCTCTGCCCATAGAGAACATAGCACAATAGAGTCCCTTTGTCCATCAGCTGCTGCATTACAGTAGTAATAAAATAATGATTCTTTCCCTCCCTCCAGAGTAGCTCTGCATAAAACTCCTCGATTTTACATGCAGTATTTTTGGCAATGAGGAATTTAGGAATAAATTCCACAAGCTGCACTGGAAGCATAATGTTTATTGATGTTCCCCATGATGATGAAATCCTCTTCCCTCTTTCTACCATAAGCAGTGTAATGAACTGCCTCCCTGATCTGCAGTTGTCAATGGTTGGGAACACAGCTGATGGAGAGCAGCCCTTCCTCTGCTGAGCCTTCCTTAAACTAGTTACAAGTGGTATTTTCATCCCACTTATGACAGTCATCCTACTACACTTCAGTAGCACTAAGGCTGAATTTATTCTCACATCTGAGAGAGTTAAAAAATGTCTTTTTCTCTGTGATGCCTCAATCTACTTGATCATTATTATAATCTTTCTTAATACCACTGTTTTCTTAGGATGTTGGGCTATATGACCTAACATCTTAAAGGTTGTTTAAAAAAAACCAAATGCCCCTCCTTTCCCATGTTTCTATTTTGGTAGGATTTTGAGTTTTGGTGGACAAGGCTGAAGCCATTATGTTAACAAGCCATCTGGTCTAAAAGTTCTGTACTCAGGGTCATTGCTTTTCAGAAATTTCTTAAATCTTAGCATTTCTTGCATAAATGGTGGGCAGCCTGCAAGTCAAAATATGCAGCACCCACACTGAGAAAACACCATTACTTAGGCAAATGTATATCATGGTAATGCCTGCTCCGCAAAATAAACCACATACCAGTAACCAGTCCCAAACTTACTTCTGTCTGGGGCTCTTACTTTGAAGCCTGGTACATCTGGCACGCCTGATATACTGGCATACTCACACCTCGGAATTCAGCATTGACTTTTACCCTTTTCCAGTCCAGCCTTCATCTGGGTGATGCCCAAGTGTGGTTGTAGGACTGTGCAGTCACCAGCAGGGGCTGTAAGGCAGCAAAGGGGCAAGTGTGCTACAGCAGTCAGGGTTAATGGGACCTCTACAGCTCTTTCAGCTCCATCTCCTCTCCAGTAAATGTTTGTTTACATATCTCCATCACAGAGCCTCGTGTCAGCCTAGTGCATCTCTGTTTCTTTTACCAATCTCCTTTCCAAGGCATTCAGGGCTGTATTGCTGCGCCATGCTGGCTGGACAGTGACCTGTGCATTCCTCTTTGGAAAGCAAGCTGCTTCAACCTTCTCCCTCTTCAAAACTGCATCCCTCTGAGTTATCCCAAGGGACAACTGGAGTGGTAGTGCTAGTTTCTTGCTTACTCTTATTGAATTTATGGAAAACACCTGTAAGATTGTTGGAAACACTCATGAACTACTAGTGTGAGGTCTGTGTAGTTTGAACTCCAAGTGTAAAGGTCCTTTTCCATGACTCAGAAATAAACAAGTCCTTCCACTTACTTTGATATCATTTAAAGATATGCAAACGAACAAAGAGCAGAAGCAGCAGCTTCTCAGACACATGTAACATCAAAAGAGGAAGTATTTTTCATTTTTAAAGCTCTGTAAACCTTGGTCATTCATATAAATTCTATTATCTTCTTGTTGATGTCCACGTAAATATGTTTGTGTGATGCAGAGGTTATAGAATCATAGAATCATTAGGGTTGAAAAGGACCCCTAGGATCATCAAGTCCAACCTTCATCCAAACATCTCTATCCACTAGACCAGAGCCCCAACTCCTACAGCCACTTGGTTTTTAAACACCTCCAGGGATGATGACTCCACTACCTCCCTGGGCAGCCTGTTCCAGTGCCCAACCACTCTCTCAGTGAAGAATTTCTTCCTACTATCTAATCTAAACCTCCCCTGATGCAACTTGAGGCCATTTCCTCTCATTTTATCATTAGTAATTTGGGAGAAGAGACCAACACCAGCCTCGCTACACCCTCCCTTCAGGGAGCTGCAGAGAACAATAAGGTATCCTCTCAGCCTCCTCTCCTCCAGACTAAACAACCCCAGTTTCCTCACCCTCTCCTCATAAGGCAATTGCCTGATGAATTCTTATGCAGATTTATGGCATAGAAGAAGACCTACTTTTCACTGTAAGGGCTTTCAACCAAAGTAAGACTCAAAAGTCAGTGTCCTCAGTGAGTCTCTCTTGGCTCTTAGCAGTTATTCCCCAAGCTGCAAGGTAGATCACTTAATGTTGGAGATGAAAGATATACAGACATCTGTAGGAGGGTTTACTAGGGAAGAGGTGGAATGGTTTATCTGTCTAAGGGGAGAATGACGATGATATGTGGTTGTTGATAAGCCTTGTAGTAGCAGCAAATGTGAGGGAAGAACCTGAACAGGAAAGCGAATAAACACAAGTACCCTTTCTTCTCTAGTGTACATCAGGGGAGAAGGCTTTTGCTTATGTTTAAAACCTGCAGTTTGTGCCTATTTTGCTGTGATATTTGGAAGTTTGTAATTTTTTTAAGTACTATTTGATGAGTGCTAGTCTGCTCCTTTGTCTGGCCCACTACCATAACGAAGCTTACAAAAAAGAAAACAGCATGAAATTAAACAAATTAAGAGGCTGTTAACATTATTTTTGTTTGTCTTTAAACCTAGGATCCTGGCATTTGTTTAATTTGCTACTCGTGGATTTTGTGGCTCACATTTTCCTGTCCTATATAGAAGAGGAGGGAGATGAAAGTTTTGAAGTCACAAAGCAAGATGAGTCCCCCATTTCATGCATTTATGAGCCCAGACATCTCTGGGGATATTTTGTAGAGGAGCCACCTCAAGCCAGTACTCCATAGGCAGCTCTCATAATTTTGATGCAGAGCCAGATCAACTTTGTATTAAACAATGTTTCTCCAGAGTTCTGAGTCTTTTGGTGAACACAGCCAGCAAGGTGAAATAAACATTAACTTTGAAGAAAATTAGAAGAAAATAAAAAAAAGATATAAATTGATTAAACAGGAGAGATTGGGGTGGGGAGGTGTGTGTGTTTGTCTGAGGAGTTTTGTGTGTAAAGTAGAACTAATAACATCTAGGTTTGAATGGAGCTGTGTCCGATGTCACCTAAACCTCAGGCCACAAAACATTGTCCACATCCTGCCCCCACTCCACGATCCTACCAAGGCATCATAATCTCCACACCACCCACTTCCCCATCCCTGCAGATCCCTGATGGCTTCCTTAGGTTTCCAACAGACCTTCAGATTCTCTGAGTATCATCTAAGCATGAGCAAGGTCTTAAGGTTGTCAAGCTGTTCTGGTGGGTTGGGAGCTGCTGGTGGGCTAGATGACAAGCAGGCTGCATGTATATATTGATCAGAAGAGAGAGTGCAGGGTGTGGACTTCTCTCACTCATTAAATCACCAAGAGGCTCTTTTCTCCACCTGCACGTTAGTTTTATCAAAAGATGCAGAAGTATTAAATCCTTGAGACCTTTCTGCTCCAGCAGACTCTCTTGCAGCCAATCAGCTGCTTCAAACTTCCTAACATAAGGGGATAATATACAGGCAGAAAACAAAATAGACTCTAAGTCTTCCCTGGATACAAGGCTAAATATAAAGATGTAGGGGAACATGGATCAAGCCTCTGTATTTAATACAAGTGGTGAATTAGACACTCAGCTGTCTCCAGATTTCTCTTTCATGCAGTAACAGCACTTGTCTTAAAAGATCATAGAATCATGGACTAGTTTCGGCTGGAAGAGACTTTCAAGATCATCAAGTCCAACCTTATTCCCAGCCCTATCAAAACCACTGAATCATGTCCCTAAGCATCACATCTACCTGTCTCTTAAACACCTCCAAAGATGGTGACCCCACCTCCCTGGGCAGGCTGTTCCAATGCCTGACAACCCTTTCAGTAAA